>SJYT01005350.1:2664-34479 GCA_006410635.1 Cephalophus harveyi
CATTTTTAATAAATGCATTTTATCATGTTTGATAATTTTTATGTAATTGATAGCTAGCATAAACATGTTATTCTTTATTAAAATAATTTAGCTTTTTATGATATCAATTAAAAAAACATTAAATTTTATCCATTTGAAAAAGTGAATTGGGCCTACCTAAAATAGAGGACAAAACTAGTTTTGGGATATTTATTTTACCTAAAAATAAGCAAGCAAATAAAAATCTGCAATACAGACTTTATTTTCAAGTTCATAAGTCTCATACTTAGAAAAGTAAACTACTTTGCCAAGCTCATACAGCTAGTAAATGGTGGAGCCAAGAACACAAGGTCTTAACTCCTGTGATTATTGTTTCTGAACATGTTCTGCTCCTCACCCCCAAATATTGCCTTCTGACACCTCATTAGTCTAAAGTATCTATGAATCTTTGTGTGATCTTATTTGTAAAGATGTCTTTCTACATATGGTAAACAGCAAATTTTGTTGGATGATAAACCTGAGAGTCACAAAGGTACAAGTTCATAAATACCCACAGAGTTACACAAGTAAATATCGTATATAAACAGACATTTCTAAGTCAGATATCATCAGATTCTTCAGTGACACATAATTTTAACCAAGCCACACCACTAAAATTTCAAGGAAAATTTTTGAAGTTAGGATTCTATACTTGGCCAAATTTTTAATCTTAAAGATAAATGAAATATATTTTCAAAGTCCTACTTAAAAAAAATATATATATATTATATATATATGTATATATTCCTTATAGACTAACCTTAGCAAAAAAGAGAAAGAAACCCAATTAGATGATCACATTACCCATTATCAGTGGCCAGTGGCTTCTCCCTTTACATATGATGCCTACCAAATGCACCATTTTTGTTTCCAAATAGAGACATCTTCAAGTCCAGGGTACAGATGTATTTCAGTTCACTAACTTGATAGAGCATCATCAGAAAAACATAGCTGGAAAAAAAGAAAAACATAGCTGGCATTTTGTCTACCTCACCTATGTGACAAGGCCAGTCTTACATTTATTTCCCACATGGTAAATTCATGGTTGACAAAATTTGCATCTGCATTTCAAAGAACATTAAAACAAAATAAGATTTGTGTTTTATTGATATTCCCTCACTGTCAGATTGATAATCTGCTAATTTGAATCAATCAATGTTGAGAAAATGATAAAGAATTTTACATATGTAGAGTACTCTCTCATCTCACATGCTAGTAAAGTAATGCTCAAAATCCTCCAAGCCAGGCTTCAGCAATACGTGAACCGTGAACTCCCTGATGTTCAAGCTGGCTTTAGAAAAGGCAGAGGAACCAGAGATCAAATTGCCAACATCTGCTGGATCATGGAAAAAGCAAGAGAGTTCCAGAAAAACATCTACTTCTGCTTTATTGACTATGCCAAAGCCTTTGACTGTGTGGATCACAATAAACTGTGGAAAATTCTGAAAGAGATGGGAATACCAAACCACATAACCTGCCTCTTGAGAAATCTGTATGCAGGTCAGGAAGCAACAGTTAGAACTGGACATGGAACAACAGACTGGTTCCAAATAGGAAAAGGAGTCCGTCAAGGCTGTATATTGTCACCCTGCTTATTTAACTTATATGCAGAGTACATCATGAGAAACGCTGGACTGGAAGAAACACAAGCTGGAATCAAGATTGCATCCAGTACTTTGGCCACCTCATGCGAAGAGTTGACTCATTGGAAAAGACTCTGATGCTGGGAGGGATTGGGGGCAGGAGGAGAAGGGGACGACCGAGGATGAGATGGCTGGATGGCATCACTGACTCAATGGATGTGAGTCTGAGTGAACTCCGAGAGATGGTGATGAACAGGGAGGCCTGGCGTGCTGCGATTCATGGGGTCGCAAAGAGTCGGACACGACTGAGCGACTGAATTGAACTGAACTGAACTGAACTGAGAGTACTCTCTTAAAGCTAAGCATGATTAGCTTTTCCATGTTATTTCCTTCTTTGATACTCATCAAAAATGTCTTTACAATCTCATTAGAAACTTCAGCTTCTTCCAGAGCCTGAATCCTTAACCATGAGCAAGGCTGCCTGCCTCTATCTGAATTCAATGGAGAAATAGCTGGAACCAGACTTCAGTACTTGCCTTCTTTGAAGAAAGTTCAGCAAAGAGACCAAGACTGTGAAATGGATAAAGTGTTTATTATAAGCAAAGTACACGTGAAAGAGTACACATGGGTGAACTCAAAGAGTGAGCTTCTCCTACTGTTGCTGTTTTGTTTAGTCACTGAGTCCTGCTTGACTCTTGTGACCACATGGACTGTAGGCCACCAGGCTGCTTCCAATAGAGGTGGCTTATATTGGGGCAGTCTTCTGGGTGTCTCCGGCTAATCATCTTGCTTGTGTCCATATTTGACCTTACTCAGTGTCCTTTTGGATGGAATGTGTGCATCTCTCAGCAAAGATGGATTTCAATGTGAAGGTTTCTGGGGGTTGGCGAGACATATTATGGGATGGTGGCTCCTCCCTTCATTGGCTTCTCCCTAGACTGAGGACCTTCTCTGCACATGAGTTATTCTGGAAAATGCTTTTGACCTCAAGATTGAGGAAATTGTAATCATTTTGTCTTCCACCCAATCAGAGCCCAGCGCTCCTGCTCTTGTCTCAAAGTGTTAGCAGGAGATTGGTTGCAATTGCTCAGCCTGGACACATCTATCTCCTACTTCACATCTTCCCCACCAAAGGAAGCCCAGGATCTAGATTTACATTCTCTCACACTCAAGGAAAAGATATAAAACTAAGTAGTTCCTGCTGAGATATATTATGGGTTATTTTAAGACTGTATCTCATCACACTTTAGCACCACTGCCTCATTTGATTTGGCAATTCAATCAAATTTCACTAGTTTATGTAAAGTGTGTATATGTGTGAGTGTGCTTTTTCAGGATAGGTGATTTGACTTAGTGACTATGCTAACTGGAAGATATCACTGGCAATCTATACTTTCCTACAGTATGTTCTTATATAGAGTCTTTCTCTTCAAAATTTTCATGTTATCCATTTTGGCTTTGACCTTGGAAACTGAGTCCTCTTCTGTTTATTCTTCCTTTGCTAAAGGGCAGAAGTATCAAAACATCTCATTTTGTATATCATTTTTAAATGTATTCAAAATAGACACTCATTAGTGTTTGATAACCATTTTCATACTTTAATTATTTCTAATTAGTCTCTCCACATAGATAAATATTAAAGAAAATGGACATTTTAATCAGAGGGAGACTGCTTTCTAAAGACTCAGCAATCTCACTCTTTCCATGGAAGAGTTTTTAATTATAATCATTCATACTCTTTGTTTAAAGTAGACTAGAATTTGAAGCAAGTGTTCACAGAAAGCTTAATTAATAAAAAAACTTTTTTTTTATTGTACTTAGTTTTCTCCAGAACACACATACGTGCACACACACATTAGTTTGCCAGAAAGGAAAAGTTTCAAACATTGTCATTTGATTCTTCTAAATCCATCTGTCAGCAAATCGGTGAAATTTTGCTGCTGAAGAGCCAGGAGGAAACATGAACATCTGGTAAAACAACTGCACATGTAGATAGGACACACACATTATTCCACATTTGTAAGGATTTTGTATCACAAGGATAAGTCAAATTTGGACCTTTTTTCCCCAAGCCTTTAATCTGACTCAAAGGAACCTCATCCTGTAGTTAACAATTGTGATAACACAAGTTTTATTAAACAAACAGCAAGATTAAAAAGCTACCAGAGTAATAACAAAAAGATTCCTTATTTCCTCTAACAGCGTTTTCCAATGTGAAAGGATCTAAATTCTTTCCCAATCCAGCAGGAAACTTTTCTGGGGTTTTTGAAGGATATCAGCTCTGAAACTATGCAGAACACCCTTTTCAGATGGACTTAAACTATAACTTCTGTGAACAGGGAAAGAGGAAGAGTCCAGTGAATGCATTTGTTTCTCTAAAAATCCTCAATATCTAAGTATGGGTGCTCAAATCAGTATCTACAGAATCTGAAGAGGGTGGTATTTATGCTCCATTTTGTATTTATTAATTCTCTCCATAGTGGCCATTTAATTGTGCTCTAATAGGTTTCCTAATGTTGCCTAATAACATGCTGAACCCTCTCTAAGCCTCTCTCTTTGTCCCCCAGGTGCACCTGAACTTCTAGCTATATTCTAACTAGCTATATTTACTGTCCTTATTGTTTTATATCTGATTGAGGAGAACAAATCATTTTTAATACTCTGGATTATCATGCCTTGTGTCAATAATCTTAAATCATATTTATGTTATTAAAATGCAGTTTGCTTTAAAAAATACAGGAGAGATGAAAAGAGATTAGATTAGGAACAGTGTTACCTGTTTACTATTTTTCAGCCATTTATACCAAAGTCTGTATGGGCTTCCCTTGCAGCTCAGCTGGTAAAGCATCCACTGCAATGTGAAAGACCTGTGTTTGATCCGTGGGCTTGGAAGATCCCATGGAGAAGGGAAAGGTTACCCACTCCAGTGTCCTGGCCTGGAGAATTCCATGAAGAGTACAGCCCATGGGGTTGCAAAGAGTTGGACATGACTGAGCAACTTTCAATTTCATTTTCTGTATGTAAGGGGTAGTAGCACTGATAACAAGGGACCTTAATCTAACAGAGTATCATAATGGGATAAACAATAAAATACAAGCAATAGAGGCTTTTAAAGACATTGTCTTGTATTTATCATTCTTAGCACTGTTTTATGTATTGTGTTAGTCAAAACTAATGAAGTAAATTAGTGGTAGAACATATGCTCTGTGAGATATGTGAAGACAAGGGGGGAGACTGGGAAGATCCCATATTTTAAACCATAATGTGAAGTGAGCCAAAAATGTACTTATTATTGGATTATGGCAGATGCTATTGATATTCCATCCATATGCCTTCAGCCTACTCACTGTCCTTGCATTCTAGTCTGAATTCTAATGACCAGTATCTGCATCTTTGTTAGTGTTTCTCTCAGGTTGCAGGAATCTGTTGTATGTAAACAAATGTCCTTCTGGGGGAAGCCCTTAAACAATGAAAGACAGATGTTGGGAGGTAAATAGTTTTATCTTTTTGACCCTTAGCAAGAAGTGTATCCTAGTCAAACCTATGGTTTTTTCCATAGTCATGTATGGATGTGAGAGTTGGACTATAAAGAAAGCTGAGAGCCAAAGAATTGATGCTTTTGAACTGTGTTGGAGAAAACTCTTGAGAGTCCCTTGGACTGCAAGGAGATCCAACCAGTCCATCCTAAAGGAAATCAGTCCTGAATGTTCATTGAAACGACTGATGTTGACGCTGAAACTCTAATACTTTGGCCACCTGATGTGAAGACTGACTCATTTGAAAAGACCCTGATGTGGGATTGAAGGCAGGAGGAGAAGGGGACAGCAAAGGACAAGTTGGTTGGATGGCATCATGGACTCAATGACTTTGAGTCAACTCTGAGAGCTGGTGATGGACAGGGAGGCCTGGAGGGCTGCAGTCCACAGAGTCGCAAAAAGTCTGACACGACTGAGTAACTGAACTGAACTGAACTGAACTGAAGAAGTGTGTTAAAGTGACCTTTGAGTTTTTCCATAGGATTAAGCTTAATCCCAGGGCTTCCCTGGTGGCTCAGACAGTAAAGCGTCTGCCTGCAATGTGGGGACCTGGGTTTGATTCCTGTGTCGGGAAGATCCCCTGGAGAAGGAAATGGTAATCCACTCCAGCACTCTTGCCTGGAAAATCCCATGGATTTTCCATGGATGGAAGAGCCTGATAGGCTACAGTCCATGGAGTCGCAAACGGTCAGACACGACTTCACTTTCACTTTCACTTTCACTTCAACGATTCCTTAGTCGGGAAGATCCCCTGGAGAAGGAAATGGTAATCCACTCCAGCACTCTTGCCTGGAAAATCCCATGGATGGAAGAGCCTGATAGGCTACAGTCCATGGAGTCGCAAACGGTCAGACACGACTTCACTTTCACTTTCACTTCAAGTTTAATCCCAATCTGAAGTCACCAATCTTTTCTTTTCCCTTATGGTTTGGGCTTGGCTACTGTTAGAGTTGCCTCTCCCTTTCTTCTTCCTGGAATCACTTTCTATCCTCTGCACTTTCTGTATAAACTCCATACACTCCATTCTTATTTCAGAGAGAGTAAAGGTGTTCTGCTTCCAGAAGTCAGGACAAAGAATCCAGCAAGCCAAGAATTCTTGGTTAATAATTGACTTAGAAAATATTTTTTTCTAGTGGCACGAAGAATGGAAAATGATTTTTATGCTATTGTTTATATTATGAAGAAGACTATAAACACACACACACAAGTTGAGATCATTAACTGAGGTTTGCCAAGTTGAAGCCATGGACTTGGCTTTGTGTTTGGGAAAGAATAAACAGAAAATAAGAAAAGTATATGGGGCACAGGGTGAACTTGAGAGATAGGATGAAAGCCCTGTAGAAAAAAATAAGCTAAGCTCAGGCTCCTGTGGAATTAAAATAAATAGATCAACTATGACCATGAGCCAATAGTAGGCTATATGACAATGGATGAGAGCAGTTTGTTGTTAGAACAAGAAAGGAAACATAACCAAGCTGGTGTGTGTGTGTGTGTGTGTGTGTGTGTGTGTGTGTAAGCTCAGTTCAGTTCAGTCGCTTAGTGGTGTCTGACTCTTTGCGACCCCATGAATCGCAGCATGCCAGGCCTCCTGTCCATCACCAACACCCGTAGTTCACTCAGACTCATGTCCATCGAGTCCGTGATGCCATCCAGCCATCTCATCCTCGGTCGTCCTCTTCTCCTCCTGCCCCCAATCCCTCCCAGCATCAGAGTCTTTTCCAATGAGTCAACTCTTCGCATGAGGTGGCCAAAGTACTGGAGTTTCAGCTTTAGCAACATTCCTTCCAAAGAAATCCCAGGGTTGATCTCCTTCAGAATGGACTGGTTGGATCTCCTTGCAGTCCAAGGGAATCTCAAGAGTCTTCTCCAACATTACAGTTCTAAAGCATTAATTCTTTGGCGCTCAACCTTCTTCACAGTCTAACTCTCACATCCATACATGACTACTGGAAAAACCATAGCCTTGACTAGATGGACCTTAGCTGGCAAAGTAATGTCTCTGCTTTTGAACATGCTATCTAGGTTGGTCATAACTTTTCTTCCAAGGAGTAAGCGTCTTTTAATTTCATGGCTGCAATCACCATCTGCAGTGATTTTGGAGCCCAAAAAAGTAAAGTCTGACACTGTTTTCACTTTTTCCCCATCTATTTCCCATGAAGTGATGGGACCAGATGCCATGATCTTCATTTTCTGAATGTTGAGCTTTAAGCCAACTTTTTCACTCTCCTCTTTTACTTTCATCAAGAGGCTTTTTCGTTCCTCTTCACTTTCTGCCATAAGGGTGGTGTCATCTGCATATCTGAGGTTATTGATATTTCTTCTGGCAGTCTTGACTCTAGCTTGTGTTTCCTCCAGTCCAGCGTTTCTCATGATGTACTCTGCATAGAAGTTAAATAAGCAGGGTGACAATATACAGCCTTGACGTACTCCTTTTCCTATTTGGAACCAGTCTGTTGTTCCATGTCCAGTCCTAACTGTTGCTTCCTGACCTGCATACAGATTTCTCAAGAGGCAGGTTAGGTGGTCTGGTATTCCCATCTCTTTCAGAATTTTCCACAGTTTATTGTGATCCACACAGTCAAAGGCTTTGGCATAGTCGATAAAGCAGAAGTAGATGTTTTTCTGGAACTCTCTTGCTTTTTCCATGATCCAGCGGATGTTGGCAATTTGATCTCTGGTTCCTCTGCCTTTTCTAAAGCCAGCTTGAACATCAGGGAGTTCACGGTTCACGTATTGCTGAAGCCTGGCTTGGAGGATTTTGAGCATTACTTTACTAGCATGTGAGATGAGTGCAATTGTGCGGTAATTGGAGCATTCTTTTGCATTGCCTTTCTTTGGAATTGGAATGAAAACTGACCTTTTCCAGTCCTGTGGCCACTGCTGAGTTTTCCAAATTTGCTGGCAGATTGAGTGCAGCACTTTCACAGCATCATCTTTCAGGATTTGAAACAGCTCAACTGGAATTCCATCACCTCCACTAGCTTTGTTCGTAGTGATGCTTTCTAAGGCCCACTTGACTTCACATTCCAAGATGTCTGGCTCTAGATGAGTGATCACATCATCATGATTATCTGGGTCGTGAAGATCTTTTTTGTACAGTTCTTCTGTGTATTCTTGCCACCTCTTCTTAATATCTTCTGCTTCTGTTAGGTCCATACCATTTCTGTCCTTTATCGAGCCCATCCTTGCATGAAATGTTCCCTTGGTATCTCTAATTTTCTTGAAGAGATCTCTAGTCTTTCCCATTCTGTTGTTTTCCTCTATTTCTTTGCATTGATCACTGAAGAAGGCTTTCTTATCTCTTCTTGCTATTCTTTGGAACTCTGCATTCAGGTGCTTATATCTTTCCTTTTCTCCTTTGCTTTTCGCCTCTCTTCTTTTCACAGCTATTTGTAAGGCCTCCCCAGACAGCCATTTTGCTTTTTTGCATTTCTTTTCCATGGGGATGGTCTTGATCCCTGTCTCCTGCACAATGTCACAAACCTCATTCCATAGTTCATCAGGCACTCTATCTATCACATCTAGTCCCTTAAATCTATTTCTCACTTCCACTGTATAATCATAAGGGATTTGATTTAGGTCATACCTGAATGGTCGTGCCCAACTCTTTGCTACTCCCATGGACTGTACCAGCCTGACTCCTCTGTCCATGGAATTTTCCAAGCAACAATATTGAAGTGGGTTCGCATTTCCTTCTCCAGGAATGTTCCTGACCCAGGAGTCGAACCCATGGGTCTTATGTGACCTTTATTGGCGGGAGGGTCCTTTACCACAGAACCATCTGGTAAGCCCAGAAATCTAAAATGACAAATGTCTAAGATGAGTGAGCAACATTAAAGGGTTTTATCCATTTTGAAAAGAATTGGAGGCAGCAAAATAGTAGAAAGATTTTTTTTTTTACATTTTATTTTTCCTTTTCTGAAATATGGATTTAGAATTACAAAGATTCTTTGGGTAACTATAGGAGTTCGAAGTGACTTGAGGATAGCATGTTTGTGGAGTACTCACAAAGAGATGACATTGAAAGTGTGAAAAATTCTATATTAAAGAGCCCTGTTCTAGTTGTGTGTGCAAAAAATAAGAGGAATGTACAGGAGGAAAGAACAGAGTATTTGAAGAGAAATTTGGGAAAGAAATTGGTGAGGAGGCTGAGAAAAGTGGGACAGTATGGGAGAAAAAGAAATTTGTATTTATTTTCCACTGTATCCTAGCACTCATGCTGGTGACTTTTTAAAAATGCATATTTTATTTTCTATCTATAATAGGCTGAATTTTATTTGTATGGCTTGCCTATTTCCTATGTTCTAAATGGCAGTGAAATGGTTGAATAAATTTCATCTTTTAGCACCATACAACTTTCAGAACTAGATTATTTCTTTTCCCTCTTTGTTTTCAATCTTCTAAAGTCAGCATCATCCTCATTTTTTTAAGCACCTGCAGTTCATTTGTAGTCTAGTCTTTATAGTGTAAACTCTTTAGTTCTCATATTTTATATATATTTATTTTATATCATGTATTTTATTTATTGAAACCACTATAAGGCATTCACGTAGCTATAAAAGAAATAACACTTAAAGTAATAATAATTTTATACTGAGTCTCATGAGTTTTGTTGTTTTTCTGATGCAGCAATGTTTCAGTAATGATCTCTGACAGTTTTATCCTTGAGATCTTCATGAAAATGAGACAGGAGCGTGTGTATTTATGAAATCATACCACTGAACCTGTTTTAAAGTAAATATAGTACTGTTCTTTCTTCTAATAGCCTGAGTTTTCCAAAATGAGTAAAGACTACATCACATCCCCAAATCAATTGACTACAACACTGCTGATTGAGGATGGCTTTGCAAGAGTAGGGATTTATATTCTAGAAGGAAAAAAAAAAAAAAGTGCAATAGAGGCCTGGGATCTGCTACATGGTTTTATATGCTTTTTATACTCTGTTCAAAATATGATATCTCATCTCATTTTTCAGTGGTATAATAAGTAACCATGCCTTATCTATAAAACATGCCAAGAATACTCACATCTTTTACTTTCAATGTCAAAAAGTGTGTCAGCTATGTCAGTGAGCTGAGGTGACCTTCATAGCTAATATACTTACAGCTGTGCTGAGATGCTGTCAAGTAAAGGGAGTGCCCTCATTCAAAGATAGGCCCCATTCTCAGGCAGCCTATAATGAATAACTGGTCTATATAGAGTATAAGTGATCAGGATGCAGCCTAATTTGGAACAATTCTGAATAGTCATCTCACCTTCAGAAGTCATAGTGGGGTCAGCTGAAAGGTTTGTTGAGACTATGTTGCAGACCATCTTCTGTCTATTCTGCCCCCAAAAGTCACCTCTAGGTGATGACTCATAGCATCCTTCAACAAACTTTATTCATGATAATTTCCATCTCAAAGCAAGCTTGTCAGGGAACCCAATATGAAAGATATGGGGGAAAAAAAATGAGTGGGAGAGAGCCCTAAGATAGGTCATTAAGAGTTCTACTGAGTTTAACTGAATTGTGGCAATAGACCTATGTTGTCAAAGTCATGTTTTTTTGAAATAAGAATACAGAACACCATAGATGTTGAAAATTTTGGCCAAGATCACATAGCTCATTTTGTTAAATATTTCTTCTTCAATAACAGCCATCTTCCATTGTCCCATTAATCACAAACTTTAAAATTAAAATGTTTGACTCTGAAAATTATGTTTTCCTTATGGTTCAGGTAAGTAATACTGTGATTTTAAAGGAATATACATTTGGTCATTCAGATGACCAAATTACATTTCTCATATATATTTGATCTTTGTACAAAGTTCCTGACTCACAGCTCCCCAAACCACTGCATTTTCATAAATTGGAATTACAAGTGTCGAGAATGATAAAGATGTCTTTTTTTATTTGAATGAAGTGACTTTTGGAAAGCTCATAATCTGGGGAGCTGATTTCCAAGGGGGAAATCATGTGGTTAGAGGGTTGAGATTTTCATTTCCAACCCCTGACTTTAGGAGAGAGAGGAGGGAATGAAGAGTAAATCAATTGCCTATGACCAATGATTTAATCACTTATGTCTATAAATGAATTTTCCATAAAAATTCAAAAGGAAACTGTTCAGAGAGCTTCCAGACTGGTGAACATATAGAGGTGCTGGAAGAGTGACTCACCTGGAGGGGACATGGTGATGCCGTAATCTTGGTTCTCTGTGCATTAATGCTGAATATTCTATACAGAGTCATAGTTATAGAGGAGAGAGCAAGAGAAGCTTTATTTTTGCCAGGCAAAGAAGGAACACAGTAGGCTAGTGCCCCAAGAACTTGCTCCCTGGGGAATAGGGAGACATCTTACAGTCAGGACTCATGATCAGGACTATGTAATAATGATCAAGATAGTGACAGTCTTGCATTCTTCTGATGCATTAGTGGTGAGGTAAGCAGGAGTCAACATCATCGACTTTCAGGTTCACTCTTCTGGGGTCTACATGTTTGTGGGCAGCATAATTAATTGTTAGCTTCTGCTACCTAGAGGAGATTTCAGTATCTGAAAAATGATTCAAAGATATTGTTATGTGAATCCCTTGATGGGGAACCAGGCCCCTGCCCCAAGGCTGCATTAATATTTCTCTCCACTATTTGTTTCTCCCTTGTCTGGCATTCCCTCCCTTCCTTAATTAACAACTGCCAAAACCTTCCCATTGGAACTTATGGAAGATCATGGAGGCTGAATGAAGCCTATTTCCTGTAATCACACAAATGGAAGAAGCAGAAAGGATTTGTGCCCAACAGCCCACAAGGTCCTGCTTGGTATCAGTGAGAAATCCAAGCCCTTTTCCCACATCTCGCTATATACATCTTTTTCATCTGGCTATATCTGAGTTACATCCTTTTTTAATAAATCAGTAACCTGGTAAGTAAATGTGCACTGCTCTAGCAAATTAATCAAACCTCTAATTTATAGCCACTTGGTTAGAAATACAGTACCTGGATTTGTGAGTGATATTTGAAGATCAAGTAGGTGATCATGGAAACCTCTAATCTATGCCTGTTCAGTCAGAAGCACAGATAATACCCTGAGCTTACAACTGGTATCAGAACTGGGTAGGGGGTGGGGTAGGGTGGCAGAAACTTTACCCTGTGAAATTGATGCTGTTGAATATGAGACAGGACCCTGTAGGGCTCCTGGATACAAATCCTTTGTGTCCCTTGTTTCTTATTTGTGGGAAATAGGCCTCATTCAGCCTAATTAACCTTCCCTGAGATCCAAAGAACAGATTCAAATAATTGCTAATCATGGAACAGAAGGAACACAGAGATAAGGGAGGTGCAGTCAAGAAACAGTAGTGCAGCCTTGGACCAGGCTCCTGGTTCCTCCTCAGGGAATATACACAACAATGTCTTTGAGTTCCAATGTAGAGAGTAAGGTCCCCATCCAGGTAGAAGATGATAACTTCGGGCTGAGCACAAGATTCCTGGAGAACTTCCTGTTATCTCACCACCAATGAATCAGAAGGAAATAACATGCCTTACAACCCTAATCCCAAATTTATCCTATAAAAACTTTTCCTGGAATGTCCTGGTTGTTCAGGTTTTGGGAATCTGCCTTCCAATGTAGGAGACACGCATTCAATTCCTATTCCAAGAAGATTCCACATGCCACAGGGCTACTAAGTCCATATGCATAACTACGGAGCCCACACGTGACAACTACTGAACCCATGAGCCACAAGAACAGAGAAAGCTCATGTGCAGAAATGAGAACCCAGTGCAGCCAAAGATAAAAATAATAAAAGATAAGATTTTCCCCAAAATCCATCAGGAAATGTGATGTTTTTGAGCACAAGCTACCTGTTCTCCCTTTTTGGCCCTGCAATGAACGTCTCTGTGCTGCAAATTCTAACATTTTGGTCTTTCTGGCCTTGCTGTTCCTCAGACATAGGAACTTGAGTTTTGTTACACAATCTCCAAGTAGACAATGTCAGAAATTGAATTGACTTGTAGGATACCTAGCTGGTGCCTGAGAATTCCTTGATGTATCATAAACTCCCTATCCCTTCATCACAGTTTAGAATTGGTACCACAATCAATTTATATATATCATTTTTAAAGTTTTTGTCTTTTAAAATTAAATTGCTAATAAAATTTAAGTATAATGTAATTGTCATCATTTTACCTCGTATTTATATTGATTTGTCATCATTAATATTATCCATTATGCTACTGGAGATCAGTGGAGAAATAACTCCAGAAAGAATGAAGGGATTGAGCCAAAGCAAAAATAATAGTTGTGGATGTGACTGGTGATAGAAGCAAGGTCCGATGCTGTAAAGAGCAATATTGCATAGGAAGCTGGAATGTTAGGTCCATGAATCAAGGCAAATTGGAAGTAGTCAAACAGGAGATGGCAAGAGTGAATGTTGACATTCTAGGAATCAGCGAACTAAAATGGACTGGAATGGGTGGCTTTAACTCAGATACCATTATATCTACTACTGTGGGCAGGAATCCCTGAGAAGAAATGGAGCAGACGTCATGGTCAACAAGAGAGTCCGAAATGCAATACTTGGATGCATCTCAGAAATGACAGAATGATCTCTGTTTGTTTCCAAGGCAAACCATTCAATATCACAGTAATCCCAGTCTACACTCCAACCAGTGATGCTGAAGAACCTGAAGTTGAACGGTTCTATGAAGATCTACAAAACCTTTTAGAACTAACAACCAAAAAAGATGTCCTTTTCATTATAGGGGACTGGAATGAAAAAGTAGGAAGTCAAGAAACACCTGGAATAACAGGCAAATTTGGCCTTGGAATATGGAATGAAGCAGGGCAAAGGCTAATAGAGTTTTGCCAAGAGAACACACTGGTCATAGCAAACACCCTCTCCCAACAACACAAGAGAAGACTCTACACAAGGACATCACCAGATGGTCAACACCAAAATCAGATTGATTATATTCTTTGCAGCCAAAGATGGAGAAGCTCTATACAGTCAAAACAAAGAAGAGATTCACGACCAAGATAATCACGATGGTGTGACCCCTCACCTAGAGCCAGACATCCTGGAATGTGAAGTCAAGTGGGCCTTAGAAAGCATCACTATGAACAAAGCTAGTGGAGGTGATGGAATTCCAGTTGAGCTATTTCAAATCCTGAAAGATGATGCTGTGAAAGTGCTGCATTCAATATGCCAGCAAATTTGGAAAGCTCAGCAGTAGCCACAGGACTGGAAAAAGTCAGTTTTCATTCTAATCCCAAAGAAAGGCAATGACAAAGAATGTTCAAACTACTGCACAATTGCATTCATCTCACATGCTAGTAAAGTAATGCTCAAAATTCTCCAAGCCAGGCTTCAACAATACATGAACCGTGAACTTCCAAATGTTCAAGCTGGTTTTAGAAAAGGCAGAGAAACAAGAGATCAAATTGCCAACATCTGCTGAATCATCAAAAGAGCAAAGATTTCCAGAAAATCATCTATTTCTGCTTTACTGAATATGCCAAAGCCTTTGATTGTATGGATCACAATAAACTGTGGAAAATTCTGAAAGAGATGCGAATACCAGAACACTTGATTTGCCTCTTGAGAAATTTGTATGTAAGTCAGGAAACAACAGCTAGAACTGGACACGGAACAATAGACTGGTTCCAAATAGGAAAAGGAGTATGTCAAGGCTGTATATTGTCACCCTGCTTATTTAACTTATATGCAGAGTACATCATGAGAAACGCTGGACTGTAAGAAACACAAGCTGGAGACAAGATTGCCGGGAGAAATATGAATAACCTCCGATATGCAGATGACACCACCCTTATGGCAGAAAGTGAAGAGGAGCTAAAAGGCCTCTTGATGAAAGTGAAAGAGGAGAGTGAAAAAGTTGGCTTAAAGCTCAACATTCAGAAAACGAAGATCATGGCATCTGGTCCCATCACTTCATGGGAAATAGATGGGGAAACAGTGGAAACAGTGCCAGACTTTATTTTTTTGGGCTCCAAAATCACTGCTGATGGTGACTGCAGCCATGAAATTAGAAGACGCTTACTCCTTGGAAGAAAAGTTATGTCCAACCTAGATAGCATTTTCAAAAGCAGAGACATTACTTTGCCGACTAAGGTCCGTCTAGTCAAGGCTATGGTTTTTCCTGTGGTCATGTATGGATGTGAGAGTTGGACTGTGAAGAAGGCTGATCGCAAGTCCCTTGGACTGCAAGGGGATCCGACCAGTCCATCCTAAAGTAGATCAGTCCTGGGTGTTCTTTGGAAGGAATGATGCTAAAGCTGAAACTCCAGTACTTTGGCTACTTCATGTGAAGTGTTGACTCATTGGAAAAACTCTGATGCTGGGAGGGATTGGGGGCAGGAAGAGAAGGGGACGACAGAGGATGAGATGGCTGGATGGCATCACAGACTCAATGGATGTGAGTTTGAGTGTACTCTGGGAGTTGGTGATGGACAGGGAGGACTGGAATGCTGAGATTCATGGGGTTGCAAAGAGTCGGACACGACTGGGCGACTGAACTGAACTGAATCATTGTTTTGTTGTTGTTTTTTTAATCAAACATCTCTGTTACTATTTTGCTATTACAAATCTCTGTTAGCAATGATAAATCCTCAGATATCCATGACGAATGGCTGGGGCTCTCTATTTGCTGTTAAATTTTGCCTTAGATTTTAACTGCTATTTTTCATGTTAACTTTGGAAAGCATGTTGGCAAATGCTGATCTTTAATCAATATCCTGATCACTCTAATATATACATTTTTACTTCTTCCGAGCAAACCATTGAAGAGTCTAGGAGCCTATTTTATTTATTTGAAACCTCTTTGGTTTAATGCTGCAAATTAGCATTGAGGAAATCTGAATGGAAAGAAAATATGTGTATTCTTTAGAATGAAAGTCCTCTTTGTTCCTGTTTATGTTTTTTTTTTTTTTCTCTTTGATTTCTAGATTATTTAGTTTTGTTCTGGTGAGCATTAATTGCTACTTTTCTGCATCATTTATTTGGCACTTTAATATTGAGTCAAGTATATTTATTGCATTGAAACATCTTACAATAAACTTAAAACACACACCATTCCACAGTCTAGAGAGGTGGTAAACAAGGCTATCTAGAAATTATGACTGAACTTTCCCCATGCTATCTGGGATGAATAAAACAGTATTATTTGGCACGTTAATATTGAGTCAAGTATATTTATTGCATTGAAACATCTTACAATAAACTTAAAACACACACCATTCCACAGTCTAGAGAGGTGGTAAACAAGGCTATCTAGAAATTATGACTGAACTTTCCCCATGCTATCTGGGATGAATAAAACAGTACCTCTCGGTTGCAGTTTTTCAACTTAAGAAAGGGAGATTTAAAAGCAGAATATATAAATAGCTAATGTTAATATTTAATCAATAACCATTTACTGAGCTCCTACTATGTGTCAGAGACAGAGAAATTTAGGATGGATAAGCAAGGCATGCTCCAGGAGCTCATGTAAAGTGGAAGATAGCCTGAAGGCTTCTGGTGACTCCTATTTCTGTCCCTCAAATTTTAGGCACTTAAAAAAAATAATAATTCAAATAATTCAAAATCCACTGAAGATCAATGGAATTAACCTTATATTTTTATTAATAAACTTGGGCATAGGGAATGTAAAAGGTGCATAATATTCAGTAATCACCATGTAGTATTTCTTCCTCTACCCTTCAACAGTTCTACTTCCTTAATTCTGTTCTCTCAGCCTTTTCTCCAGGTGTCTTATAATATTAGGTCTTCTGCTGTTCTTAGAAGCTTTAACTGTTGCTATTTGCTTGAATAATTCATAAAATTTTTAAGAAAGAATCTTAAACCACTGGATATTAACTATAGTCATGCATTCTTCTTCCAACAAAAGCTTTTGGAATCTCAATTCAACTTCAAAGTAACAAGTAAGCATATTTTTATAAGTCACATCATAAGAGCATTAAGTAGGCTACATTCTAGGAATACAGGTGGCAGACATTTTATTTATTCATTCACCAAAATTTTATTGGTTTACCAGGTGTACCAGGCATGGTGCTAGATTCCAGGACTGTTTTATGATGAACAACAATAAAGTCTTTGCTTCATGTTATACTGGCTTGGCAAGTGGGCTGACTTTAATATCTCTGGATTGTCAGGCAATGAATAAGTAATCAAATACCATAATAAGCAGTGCATATATATATTTTAGAGCTATAAATCTATATACATTCTTATACATTCATAAAAAACTGTAAAAACAGCAAAATCTTCATTTACCTTCTCTAAAAATTTACTTTAGGATGATGTTCTAACTCTAAAAGTTAGCCCAGTATTCTAAAAATTTGTCACACTCACTTATATAAAGTAATAATTGAACCTTAACCAAAATGTGGGTATCTCCTTTCAAGACTGCAAACAACCAAAAAAAGCAAAAATAAACAAATAAAGCGAGAAATGTATTGAGAAAAAAAAATGGATTAAGCTAAAAATAAGCTTTCAAATTGTTGGAAACTAATGACTTCTAGTAAAAATGGATAAAGGATTATGCCTGCTTATGGGAAGATGAAGTAGACATAATTTTCTTATTTCTTCTACTAAATAAAATTAGAAACCTTAAACATTTTGCTAAAAACAATATAAGAAGACTAAACGGTGGTTGGGAATAAACGGTGGTTGGGAAATGTAGCAGATCATCAAGCTACCCTAGGATCCAAAAAAAAAAAAAAAAGGTGCAATAGTAAGCTTCTTTCATTCTTTCTTTTTATTTTTAATATCCCAGACTTAGAGATGAATAAATCAGTGAAGACAAATGGAAATAAGTACAGATTTTTAAAAAAATACACAAAAGCCAGTTCTCTCCATAAATGATCAAGAAAATGTCAACCTAGCAACACAGAAAGCACTTTTAAAATAATTGTTCTATTCTAGCCAATGCCACAGAAACAAACTGGATGTCCCATGTGGTGCTGATACTCATCCACATCAGCAAGGGCCTTGTGGAAAGTCTACTCTTCTGACTTCACCAGAACCTAGTGATGAATCCCAACATATCTACTGGGGTAATATCAGAAAAGCCAAGTAGGAAGCTGAAGTAGTCATTGCACTATGCAGGGATACCTGTCCCTACCCAGTATCAATAACAGCTACCTGATGAGACTGGGATTTCTGTCAATCAATGGCAATGAGGCAACCCTCCAACTTCCCAATGAATAGGATCAAAGAAATTTTAGTGGCAAGTCAAGACTTTTGTCCATGCCAAACAGTAATGAAGCCATCAGCCCATGTCAATAGGGATCACATGGTGAGTAATAACACAATTCTACTCTTCCCATTGAATGTGTCAACAGAGGCCCAGTGCTCAATACTGCCCAGCAATAACAAGAGTCTCTCTCAGGTGTTAATGGGCTATTTCTACCTACACCTGGCAGAAATGAGATGGTATCCTCTCTTCTCTTGTTAGACAAGTTAAAACAAAAGGTTAAATAACATAATGCCTAAGATGTTCAGGTTTCAATAGAAAAATAAGCCACCTCATTAAAATCGAGAAACTCTCCTTTGTCTTGAATGAAAAGACAACCAACAGATACCAACACTGAGATTACAAAAATGTAGAATTAGCCAATAAAAAACTAAGCCAATCAAAATAAAAATTCTTCACCAAGTAAGTATAGACATTATAGAAACGAAAAAGTAAAGTATCTGTAAATAAATTGATCATAGAAAGAAAAATAAAATGATACGTTAGGATTGCAAAACAATAACTAAAGTATAAAACTCAATGAAAATTCTCAATAGTAGAGTGTATGGTATATAAGGGGAGTTAAATTTTCTAACTTCCCATGAACTTGTAAAAGACTGGATACCAACAGACTGTGTTATGTAAAAATATATGTAGCAGTAGAAAGAGAAAGCACTAATAGAAATATACAATGAGATATACTCAAAGCAAAAGACTAAATTCAAATACAATCTAAATATTGTTCAAGAAATCCACAGTAAAAGAGAAAAAGGTAAATGAAAAGCAGAAAACATAGAAAATGAAGAGAGAAAATTTTATTTAAGCATTAATAATTACATTAAATATAAATGCTGTCAGTAGAATAACTGAAGGCTATGCTCTCTACAGACTTCATTCGTGTTAACTATGACAATGGAAATACATACAAAGTAAAAACATGGAAAATTAAGTATCATGTAAATATTAATCCAAAAAAGGCACAAAGAGTAATAATAATATAAGACAAAGTAGACTTCAGCTAAGAGAGTTGCCAGAGACAAAGGAAAACATTAGAGAACTAGAAAAGGATGAATCGATCACAAAGACATGGCAGTTCTAAATATATTTGCATCAGTAAATTTAGCTACCAAATGTGAAAAGCAAAAACTGATAGAACTGAAAGAAAAACAGATAAATCCACAGTTAGAGTTGGAAACTTAAATATTTCTTTTTCAAAAATAGATAAAATAGGGGGACATGCAAAATGGCAGAGGAATAGAATTGGGATACCACCTTCTCCCCTACAAATACATAAAAGAATCATCTGCATATGGAAAAACTCCCACAGAATATCTTTTGCATGCTGGTAGAGTACCCCAGACTTCCAAAAAGGCAAACCAATCTCCTTGGAATGGGGTGGGGGGAAAGATAAATGCAAAAAGGGAGACAAAGGAGTTCAGGATAGGGACCTGCACCCCAGGGATGGAGTCATGAAAGAGGAAAAGTTTCCACACACAAAGGTGTCCCAGGCCAGGTCAGGGAGGGAAGTCTTTGGAACCTCAAAGGGCAGCAAGACAGGTTCTCAGAAAGAGAAATGGAGAAAATTCACTACAGAGATCATTCCAGACCACACTTATGAGCTGAGAAGTGGCTCATAGCCACATGTTCTCAGTGTTGAGATAGAGGTTTTTGCAGGGCTCTTGACTATAATATTCCAAGGGGTCAGTAGTTCTCTGGTGGTCCAAATTCATGGAGCTGAATCTTCTGCCTCTGGGGTTCAGTCCCAATCCCTTACAGTAGCCTTAAGACTTCACAGACCAAACAGAACAGAAGACAAAACTCCTAGACTAGTGATAAAATATTCTCATCAGACAAGAACACTGAAAGAGATTCACACACTTGTGTAGAGAAGAGAGAATGTTTTTAATAATAAAAGCAGCAAGGGAAAAACAACATAAGGCTAACAGATGATCTTTCAACAGAAACTCTGCAGGACAGAATGGAATGGCAGGGTATACTTAAAGTGATGAAAGGGAAAAACCTACAACCAAGATTACCCTATATAGCAAGCATATCATTCAGATTCAAAGGAAAAACCAAAAGCTTTAGAGACAAGCAACAAGTAAAAGTTAAGAGAATTCTACATCATCAAAGCAACTCTGCAACAAATGCTAAAGGAAATTATCTAGACAGGATGCACAAACAGAAAAGGCCTACAAAAACAAATGCAAACCAATAAAGTAAAGGGCAACATGATCATACATTTCAATAATTACCTTAAATGTGTAAGGGATGAATGCTCCAAGCAAAAGACACAGATGGATACAAAAGCAAGACTCCTATATATGCTGTCTACAAGAGATCAACTTCACACCTAAGAACACATACAAACTATAAGTGAGGGGCTAGAAAAAGATATTCCATGCAAGTGAAAGTGAAAGTGAAGTCATTCAGTTATTTCCTACTCTTTGCGACCCCATGGACTGTAGCCTGTCAGGCTTCTCCATCCATGGTATTTTTCAGGCAAGAATATGGGAGTGGGTTGCCATTACTTTCTTCAGAGGATCTTCCCAACTCAGGGATCAAACCCAGGTCTCCCACACTGCAGGCAGACCCTTTACCATAAAGGTGATTATAGCAAAATGTTCATAAAACTAAAAGCTGGCTCGTGGAGAAAATGAACAAAATTGACAAACCTTAAGCCACACCAATCAATAATAAAAGGGAGAAGATTCAAGTCAATAAAATTAGAAATGAAATTTAAAAAAAATTACAACAACACAGAAATGCAAAGGATCATAAGTGACCACTATGTGCATGCCAATAAAATGGACAACCTGGAAGAAATAGACAAACTCTTAGAAATGTATAACATTCCAAACCTATACCAGGAAGAAATAGAAAATGTGAAACAGAGCAATCACAAACAAGAAGATAAAAATTGTAATAAAAATATTCCAACAAACAAAAGCCCAGGGCCATGTGGTTTCATGGGTTTCCCTGATAGCTCAGTTGGTAAAGAATCTGCCTGCAGTGCAGAAGACCTGGGTTCGGTCCCTGGGTTGGGAAGATCTCCTGGGGAAGGGAAGGACTAGCAACTCCAGTATGCTGGCCTGGAGAATTCCGTGGACTATATAGCCCATGGGGTCGCAAAGAGTTGGACACGACTGAGCGACTTGCACTTTCCCTTTCACACTTTCACATGGCTTCATAAGTGAATTTTGCCAAAAGTTTAGAGAAGCACTAACACTTGATCAAACTCTTCCAGGAAATTACAGAGAAAGAACTCCCAAGCTCATCCTATGAGGCCACCATCACCCTGATACTAAAACCAGACAAAGATGCCATAAAACAAGAAAATCACCTGCCAATAACACTGATGAACATAAATGCAAATATCCTCAACAAAATTGTAGCAAAAAGAATTCAACAAAACATTAAAAAGATCATACATCTTGATCGTGGGCTTTATCCCAGGGATACAAGGATTCTTCAGTAGATCCAAATCAATAAATGTCATATACCATCTTAACAAACTGGAAGATAAAAGAAATATGATCATCTCAATAGGTGCAGGAAAACTTTTGACAAAATTCAACACCCATTTATGATAAAAACTCTCTATAAAGTAGGTGTAGAAGGAACATACTTCAACATAATAGAAGTCATATATGACAAAATCACAGAAAATGTTATTCTCATTGGTGAAAAGCTGAAAGAAATATCTCTAAAATCAAGAAGCAGACAAGGATGCCCACTTTCACCACTATTATTCGGCATAGTTTTGGAAGTGCTAGCTACAACAATCAGAGAAGAAAAAGAAATCAAAGGAATCCAGATTAGCAAAGAAGTAAAACACTCGCTGTTTGCAGAGGAGGGCATGCTTCTTTATATTGAAAACCCTAAAGATGCCACAGAAAAATTACTAGTGCTAATCAATGAATATAGGGCTTCCCAGGTGGCACTAGTGATAAAGAACCTGCCTGCCAATACAGGAGATGTAAAAGATGGGGGTTCTATTCCTCAGTCAGGAAGATTCCCTGGAGAAGGAAATGGCAACCCACTCCAGCATTCTTGCCCGGAGAATCCCATGGACAGAGAAGCCTGGCAGGCTATAGTCCATAGGGTCGCAAATAGTCAGACATGATGAAGCAACTTAGCATGCAATCAATGAATATAGAAAAGTTGCATGATACAAAAATTCTTTGCATGGGGATGATGCAGAGAGATGATATGGGGAGGGAGATGGGAGGGGGGTTCAGGATTGGGAACTCATGTACACCTGTGGCAGATTCGTGTCAATGTATGGCAAAACCAATACAGTATTGTAAAGTAAAATAAAGCAAAAAATAAATAAATAAAAAAAATAAAATAAATTAAAAAAAAAGAAAAAAAAAAAAAAAACAAGAAAAGTCCAAGAAACTGTCAAACTCAAAAGGAGTCTAGTATCATCATTTAGTATGATGACTAAATGTGATATGGTATCATAGATGAGATCTGCAATAGGAAAATGACATTAGGTAAGAAGTAAAGCAATGTAAGTAATACATGGACTTCAGTTAATATTACAGTTATCAATGTTGTTCATTAATTTTAACAAATGAACCATGCTGATGTAAGATGTTACTAATAGAGAAGACTGTGAAGCAGTGGTGGGGTGTATGGAAGCTCTCTGAACTATATGTTAATTGTTTGTAAATCTAAAATCATTATAAAAATATTCATCCAAAAAAATAAAACCTATTAATTAAAAAATAAAATAAGATTAAATTAAATTAAAAAAATTCTTTGCACTCCTATTCACCAATAATGAAAAATCAGAAAAAGAAATTAATGAAACAATCCCAATCTCCATTGCAACAAAAAGAATAAAATACTTAGAAATGAATTTAATGAAAGAGACAAAGTAGTTATTTGCAGAAAACTAAAAGACACTGATAAATGAAAATAAAGACAACATAAGCAGTTGGAGAGATACACCATGTTCTTGGATTGTAAGAATCAGTACTGTGAAAATGACTATACTATCCAAAGCATTCTATGAAAAATAGAATACCTATCAAGTTATTCAATGATATTTTTCACAGAACTGGAACAAATAATTTCACAATTTGTATGGAAACACAAACAAACAAAAATTCAAAAAATATATAACCAAATAGGCAAAGCAATCTTTTGAGAAAGAAGAGTGGAGCTGAAGGAATCAAGCTTCCTTATTTCAAACTATCCTCCAATCATCTAGACAGCATAGTGCTGGCACAAAAACAGAAGTATCGACCAATGGAACAAGAGAGAAAGCCTGGAAATAAATCTACATGACTATGGGCACCTCACTTTGCCCACAAAATCAAAACAATGTTTTTTTCCTGTAGTCATGTATGAATGTGAGAGCTGGGCCATAAAGAAGACTGAGCACCAAAGAACTGATGCTTTCAAACTGGTGCTGGATATGACTGTTGAGAGTCCTTCGGACAGCAAGGAGATCAAACCAGCCAATCCTAAAGAAAATCGACCCTGTATATACATTGGAAGGACCGATGCTGAAGCTGTAGCTCCAATATTTTGGCCACCTGATGGAAGGAACTGACTCACTGGAAATGATGGGAAAATTTGATAGCAGGTAGAGAAATGGGAGACAGAGAATGAGATGGTTGGATGGCATCATTGACTCAATATACATGAGTCTGAGCAAACTCCAGGAAATAGTGAAGGAAAGGGAAGCCTGGTGTGCTGCAGTCTATGGGCTTGCAGAGATGAATGTGACCCAATGACTGAAGAACAACAGCAACATGCACCGTATCTTTGACAAAAGAGGCAAAAATATGCAATGGAAAAAAAAGACAACCTCTTCAATAAGTGGTTCTGGGAAAATTGGGCAGCTGTGTGTAGAAGAATGAAATTAGAACTCTTCCTAATACCGTACACAAAAATAAACTCAAAATGGATTAAAGATCTAAATATAAGACCAGAAACTATGAATCTCATAGAGGAAAACATAGGCAGAATACTTTTACATAAATAATAGCAAGATCTTCTATGATCCACCTCATAAAGTAATGGAATAAAAACAAAAACAAATAAATGAGACCTAAATAAACAAAATTTTTTTCCACAATGAAGAAAATTATAAGCAGGGTTAAAAGACAACCCTTACAATGGGAGAAAGTAGTAGCAAATGAAACCACAAAGGATTAATCTCCAATCTATACAAGTAACTCATGCAGCTCAATATCAGAAAACCAAATAACCCAATCAAAAAGCTAGCAAAAGCCCTAAACAGACATTTCTCAAAAGAAGATATCCAGAGAGCTAATAAACACATGAAAAAATATTCAAAATTGCTCATTATTGGAGAAATGCAAATAAAAATTACAATTAGGTATTATCTCACACCAGTCAGAATGACCATCATCAAAAAGCCTACAAGCAATAAATGCTGGAGAGGATGTGGAGAACAGTGCACCCTCTTGCACTGTTTGTGGAAATACAAATTGACAGCTGCTATGGAGAACAGTGAAGAAGAACTAAAAAGCCTCTTGATGAAAGTGAAAGTGGAGAGTGAAAAAGTTGGCTTAAAGCTCAACATTCAGAAAACGAAGATCATGGCATCTCGTCCCATCACTTCATGGAAAATGGATGGGGAAACAGTGGAAACAGTGTCAGACTTTATTTTTCTGGGCTCCAAAATCACTGTAGATGGTGATTGCAGCCATGAAATTGAAAGACACTTATTCCTTGGAAGGAAAGTTATGACCAACCTAGATAGCATATTAAAAAGGAGAGACATTACTTTGCCAACAAAGGTCCATCTAGTCAAGGCCATGGTTTTTCCAGTGGTCATGTATGGATGTGAGAGTTGGACTGTGAAGAAAGCTGAGTGCTGAAGAATTAATGCTTTTGAACTGTGGTGTTGGAGAAGACTCTTGAGAGTCCCTTGGACTCCAAGAAGATCCAACCAGTCCATCCTAAAGGAATCAGTCCTGGGTGTCCATTGGAAAGACTGATGCTGAAGCTGAAACTCCAATACTTTGGCCACCTGATGCAAAGAGTTGACTCATTGGAAAAGACTCTGATGCTGGGAGGGATTGGGGGCAGAAGGAGAAGGGGAGGACAGAGGATGAAATGGCTGGATGACATCACTGACTCAATGGACATGAGTTTGAGTAAGCTCTGGGAGTTGGTGATGGACAGGGAGGCCTGACGTGCTGCAATTCATGGGGTTGCAAAGAGTCGGACACGACTGAGCGACTGAACTGAACTGAACTGAATGGAGAACAGGTAGGAGATTCCTTTAAAAACTAGGAATAAAACTACCATGAAAGTGAAAATGAAGTAGTTCAGTCATGTCCAATTCTTTGCAACCCCATGGACTGTAGCCCACCAGGATCCTATGTCCATGGGATTTTCCAAGCAAGCGTACTGGAGTGGGTTGTCATTTCCTTCTCCAAGGGATCTTCCTGACCCAGGGACAAATGCTTTACCATCTGAGCCACGAGGGAAGTCCTAAAAACTACCATATGACCCAACAATTCCACTACTTAGCATATACCTTCAGGAAACCATAACTGAAAAAGACACATGCACCCCATTGCTCACTGCAGCACTATTTATAATGGCTAGGGCATGGAAGCAACCTAGATGACCATGAATGGATAAAGAAGTTTTGATACATTTACAGAATGGAATATTTCTCAGGTATAAAAAGGAACACATTTGACTCAGTTCTAATGAGGTGGATGAACCTGCAGCCTATAATGCAGACTGATATAAGTCAGAAAGAGAAAAACAAATATCGTATATTAACACATATTATGTGGAATCTAGAAAGATGATACTGATAGTACTTTTTGAAGGCACCAAAGGAGAGAAAGACAAAAAGAATAAATATTTGGTCACAGTGGGTGAGGTAGAGGATGGGATGACTTGAGACAGTAGTATTGAAGCATATAGTTGACCATATGTAAAATAATCAGTGGGAATTTTCTGGTTGATGCCCTGATTTTGATTTAGCTAACAAAAACTAGTTTTCTTTTCCTAGAGTTTCATATAAATAGCAAAATGCAGTAAAAAACAGAGAAAATAATTGAGAAACTGTAAGGATATAGATGGACTCAATAACACTATGCATCAATAGGTTATAATCAGCCAACAACAGTATAATAATCATTATTTTCATATATCTATGAAACATATACCAAGGTAAACAATATTTGGGGTCACCTAACACTTTTCATTTTGCCTTTTCATACTGTTCATGGGGTTCTCAAGGCAAGAATACTGAAATGGTTTGCCATTCTCTTCTCCAGGGTGAGATGACTGAAATTGTGTGGTAGTTTGAGCATTCTTTGGCATTGCCTTTCTTTGGGATTGGAATGAAGGCTGACCTTTTCCAGTCCTGTGGCCACTGCTGAGTTTTCCAAATTTGCTGGAAGATTGAGTGCAGCACTTTCACAGCATCAACTTTCAGGATTTGAAATAACTGGAATTCCATCACTTCCACTAGCTTTGTTCACAGTGATGCTTCCTGTGGCCCACTTGACTTCACATTCCAGGATGTCTGGCTCTAGGTGAGTGATCACACCATCGTGATTATCTGGGTCATGAAGATCTTTTTTGTACAGTTCTTCAGTGTATTCTTGCCATCTCTTCTTAATATCTTCTGCTTCTGTTAGGTCCCTACCATTTCTGTCCTTTATCGAGCCCATCTTTGCATGAAATATTCCCTTGGTATCTCTAATTTTCTTGAACAGATCTCTAGTCTTTCCCATTCTGTTATTTTCCTCTATTTCTTTGCATTGATCACTGAGGAAGGCTTTCTTATCTCTCTTTCCTATTCTTTGGAACTTTGCATTCACATGGGTATATCTTTCCTTTTCTCCCTTGCTTCTGGCTTCTCTTCTTTTCACAGCTAATTGTAAGGCCTCCTCAGACATCCATTTGGCTTTTTTGCATTTATTTTTCTTGGGGATGATCTTGATTCCTGTCTCCAGTACAATGTTACATACTTCCATCCATAGTTCATCAGGCACTCTATCTATCAGATCTAGTCCCTTAAATCTATTTCTCACTTCCATTGTATAATCATAAGGGATTTCGTTTAGGTCATACCTGAATGGCCTAGTGGTATTCCCCACTTTCTTCAACTTCAGTCTGAATTTAGAAATAAGGAGTTCATGATCTGAGCTGCAGTCAGCTCCTGGTCTTGTTTTTGCTGACTATATAGAGCTTCTCCATCTTTGGCTGCATAGAATATAAACTATCTGATTTCGGTGTTGACCATCTGGTGATGTCCATGTGTAGAGTCTTCTCTTGTGTAATATGGCAAAACCAATACAATATTGTAAAGTAATTAGCCTCCAATTAAAATAAATAAATTTAAATTAAAAAAAATAAAAGTTATATGTAATTCCATAGTAAAGTTATATAGGCCAGAATGTTTCTTTTTTGAGGAATCTATTAATTAAAAATTCAACTTTTTCAATAGTTATAGGATTTGTTGTTGTTGTTCAGCCCCTAAGTCATGTCCCACTCTTTTCAATCCCATGGACTTAGCAAACCAGGCTTCCCTGTCTTTATCACCTGGAGTTTGCTCAAACTGATGCCCAATTGGTCAGTGAGCCTATCTAAATATCTCATCCTCTGCCACCCTCATCTTTTTTTGCCTTCAATCTTTCCAAGGATCAGGGTCTTTTCCAATGAGTAGGGTCTTGGCATCAGGTGGCCAAAGTACTGGAACTTTAACCTTAGCATCAGTTCTTCCAATGAATATCCAGGGTTGATTTCCTTTGGATTGACTTATTTGATTTCTGTGCCATCCAAGGGACTCTCAAGAGTATTCTCTGACACCACAATTTGAAAGCATCAATTCTTCAGTGCAGAGATTCTATATGGTACAACTTTCACATCCTTAGGTGACAACTGGGAAAACCATAGAATTAACTATCTGAACTTTTGTCATAAGAACGATGTCTTTGATTTTAGTATGCTGTCTAGGTCTGTCATAGCTTTCCTTCCAAGAGGCAAGTGTCTTTTAATCTCATGGCAGTGGTCATGATCCACAGTGATTCTGGAGCCCAAGAAGATAAAATCTGTCACTGTTTCCACTTTTCTCCCTTCTATATGCCATGAAGTGATGGGACTGTATGCCACGAACTTAGTTTTTAGAAAGTTGAGTTTAAAGCCAGCTTTTTCACTCTCCTCTTTCACCATCATCAAGAGGCTTTTTTAGTTTGTATTTTCTTTCTGCCATTAGAGTGGTATCATCTGCGTATATGAGGTTGTTGATATTTCCCCCCACAACCTCGATTCCTGCCTGTAATTCACCATCCCAGCATTTTGTATGGTGCACGAGCGAGCACAGCAGCTGAGACACACAATCACAGTCAAGAGGAGCTACCCCACACTGGAGGTCAGGGTGGCGGCCCAGAGGAGCTAACCTGCATCAGACATAAGGAGCAATGGCTGTGCTATGCTGGAACAGCCATGTAGAGAGACCCCACTTCCAAGGTAAGAGAAAACCAAGTAAGATGGTAGGCACTGAGAGAAGGGATCAGAGGGCAGACAGATTGAAACTACAATCACAGACAACTAGTGAATCTGATCACACCGACCACAGCCTTGTCTAATTCAATGAAACTAAGCCATGCTGTGTGCAGCCACCCAAGTCGGCCAGGTCACAGTGGAGAGGACTGACAGAATGTGGTCCGCTGGAGAAGGGAATGGCAAGCCACTTCAGTATTCTTGCCTTGAGAACCCCATGAACAGTATGAAGGGCAAAAAGATAAGACACTGAAAAATGAACTCCCCAGGTCGGTAGGTGCTCAATTGCTACTGGAAATGAGTGGAGAAATAACTCTAGAAAGAAGGAAGGGATGGAGCCAAAGCAAAAGCAACACCTAGTTGTGAATGGGACTGGTGATGGAAGCAGTGTTCCATGCTGTAAAGAGCAATAGTGCATAGGAACCTGGAATGTTAGCTCCTTGAATCAAGGCAAATTGGAAGTGGTCAAATAAGAGATGGCAAGAGTGAACATCGGCCTTCTAGGAATCAGTGAACTAAGATGGACCAGAATGGGTAAATTTAACTCAGATGACCATTATATCTACTACTGTGGGCAGGAATCCCTTAGAAGAAATGGAGTAGCCATCATGGTCAACAAAAGAGTCTGAAATGCAGTACTTGGATGCTCAAAAATGACAGAATGATCTCTGTTTGTTTCCAAGGCAAGCCATTCAATATCACAGTAATCCAAGTCTATGCCTCAACCAGTAAGGCTGAAGAAGCTGAAGTTGAACAGTTCTAGGAAGACCTTCTAGAACTAACACCACAAAAAGATGTAATTTTCATTATAGGGGACTGGAATGCAAAAGTAGGGAGTAGAAAAACACCTGGAGTAAAAGGCAAATTTGGCCTTGGAGTACAAAATGAAGCAAGGCAAACACTAGTAAAGTTTTGTCAAGAGAATGAACTGGTCATAGCAAACACCCTCTCCCAACAACACAAGAGAAGACTCTACACATGGACATCACCAGATGGTCAACACCGAAATCAGATAGTTTATATTCTATGCAGCCAAAGATGGAGAAGCTCTATATAGTCAGCAAAAACAAGACCAGGAGCTGACTGCAGCTCAGATCATGAACTCCTTATTTCTAAATTCAGACTGAAGTTGAAGAAAGTGGGGAATACCACTAGGCCATTCAGGTATGACCTAAACGAAATCCCTTATGATTATACAATGGAAGTGAGAAATAGATTTAAGGGACTAGATCTGATAGATAGAGTGCCTGATGAACTATGGATGGAAGTATGTAACATTGTACTGGAGACAGGAATCAAGATCATCCCCAAGAAAAATAAATGCAAAAAAGCCAAATGGATGTCTGAGGAGGCCTTACAATTAGCTGTGAAAAGAAGAGAAGCCAGAAGCAAGGGAGAAAAGGAAAGATATACCCATGTGAATGCAAAGTTCCAAAGAATAGGAAAGAGAGATAAGAAAGCCTTCCTCAGTGATCAATGCAAAGAAATAGAGGAAAATAACAGAATGGGAAAGACTAGAGATCTGTTCAAGAAAATTAGAGATACCAAGGGAATATTTCATGCAAAGATGGGCTCGATAAAGGACAGAAATGGTNCTCTCCAGCATTTATTGCTTGTAGACTTTTGGATCACAGCCATTCTGACTGGCGTGAAATGGAACCTCATTGTGGTTTTGATTTGCATTTCTCTGATAATGAGTGATGTTGAGCATATTTTCATGTGTTTGTTAGCCATCTGTATGGCTTCTTTGGAGAAATGTCTATTTAGTTCTTTGGCCCATTTTTTGATTGGGTCGTTTATTTTTCTGGAATTGAGCTATAGGGATTGCTTGTATATTTTTGAGATTAGTTGTTTGTCAGTTGCTTCATTTGCTATTATTTTGTCCCATTCCGAAGGCTGTCTTTTCAACTTGCTTATAGTTTCCTTTTTTGTGCAGAAGCTTTTAGTTTTCATTAGGTCCCATTTGTCTATTTTTGCTTTTATTTCCAATATTCTGGAAGGTGGGTCATAGAAGATCCTGCTGTGATGTATGTCAGAGAGTGTTTTGCCTATGTTCTCCTCTAGGAGTTTTGTAGTTGAAGGCTGAACAATATGCTTCTGAATAACCAACAAATCATAGATGAAATCAAAAAAGAAATCAAAATATGCATATAAATGAATGAAAATGAAAACACAACAACCCCAAACCTGTGAGACACTGTAAAAGTAGTGCTAAGGGGAAAGTTCAGAGCAATACAGGTATACCTCAAGAAACAAGAAAAAATTCAAATAAATAAACTAACTCTACTTCCCTGGTGGCTCAGAGGTTAAAGCATCTGCCTGGAATGTGGGAGACCCGGGTTCAATCCCTGGGTTTGGAAGATCCCCTGGAGAAGGAAATGACACCCCACTCCAGTACTCTTGCCTGGAGAATCCCATGGAGGGAGCAGCCTGGTAGGCTACAGTCCATGGGATCGCAAAGAGTCAGACACGACTGAGCGACTTCACTCACCCACTCATTTACACTTAAAGCAATTAGAAAAGGAAGAAATGGAGAACCCCAGGGTTAGTAGAAGGAAAGAAATCTTAAAAATTAAGGCAGAAATAAATGCAAATGAAACAAAAGAGACCATAACAAAAATCAACAAAGCCAAAAGCTGGTTCTTTGAAAGGATAAATAAAATTGATTGATAACTTTTCAAAATAATTAACATCAAATATTCATCATCTCCTCTAGAAAACAGAAGAGGAAGGAATAATTCTCTATTTATTTAATGAAGGCAAAAGCTAAGAGTATCATAAGAAGGAAACAAAAGGAAAGGGGAGTGTGAGAAAATTAGACAGGGAAAAGGGAGGAAACAAAAAAGAAAATTAAGACATTAGCATTTCTCATTTATAAAAAAGTAAAAATTATTTAAAATAATAGCAAATATGATTCATCAACACTTGATAATTATACC
>SJYT01005350.1:34558-109908 GCA_006410635.1 Cephalophus harveyi
TCTTATACACATCTATTTCTCATTTATAAAAAAGTAAAAATTATTTAAAATAATAGCAAATATGATTCATCAACACTTGATAATTATACTGTACATCATGACTATATGAGGACTATATATAGTGATATAAGGACTATTTAATATTTCAAAATCAATCAGTATAATCTACCATATAGCAAGCTGAGGAAAGAAAAATCACATGATTATATATAATTTTATGTAGGCAAAGCACTGGACAAATCTCAACACATATTTGTAATTAAAAACTTTCAGAAAAGGCAAGGAAAAGAACTGAAGTATCTTTGATCTACTGTATACTCTATAGTATACACTTAAAGGTGAAAGACCAAAAGTGTTCCACATAAGAACAGGAAGAAAGCAAAGAAGTCTGATCTCACTATTCTTATTCAGTAAAGTATTATAATTATTGCACAGTGTACGTTGTTCAGTAAAGCAAAAAGAGGAAAAGTTATATAGACTATATTGCAACAATAAGATAGTTCTTATTTGCAGATGGCATGATTATCTATGAGGAAATTCCAATGTAATACAGGAATTTTCCTAAAATTAATGAGCTAAACTGCTACCAGATAAAAATGTTCTGAAAAAAAAAAAAAGAAAATCAATTTCATTTCTATATACTAAAAAGTAGACAGAAATTTGGCTTAAAGACATATTTTACTTGTTTTATTAAATAAACATGTACATGGCAGATTCATGTTGATGTATGGCAAAACCAATACAATATTGTAAAGTAATTAGCCTTCAATTAAAAGAAACAAATTTAAATTAAAAAATAAAATAAAAAAGATGTAGATAAACCTATTTAATATAATTAGTTATTTTTTAACATTTTATAAACACTTAAAATGAGTTTTTTTTCTTATAAATAATATAAGAGAATGCTGGACACCAGGAAATTTAGTTTCATACATTTATCAAGATTTAGTATATCTCAAAAAAGTTTAAAACATTGGCAGTGAAAAATTTCAGTTCAAAAATTTTAATGAGTATTTAATTTAAATGTTATGATTTTTCAATTTTCTATACCTTTTCATAAAGTTGTTTTGAAACCATAGAAATAGCATTATTTATTTTGCGGAAACCATTCAGGTAAATAATCATTTGATAAAATCAAAATTAAAATGTAATAAGAAAGAAATGACTTAAAAGCAAAACTCTTTTAAATATTTGACAAAATTTCAGCTCCAATAGCTTGCACTTCCCCAAACATTCAACAAATTATAGATGTGTTAGTCTATTTATGTGTAATTGATTTTCGATAGAGACGCCAAGACAATTCAATAGGGAAAGAATATTCATTTCCACACATGGCTCTGGGACAGCAGACATCCAGATGCAAAATAGTAAATTTGGACCCTTATATCACATCATAAACAAAAATTAACTCAAACTGGCTTGTGGACTTAAATGTAAGAGTTAAAAATATACAACTATTAGAATAAATCATAAATGTAAGTCTTTGTGATTTGAGTTAGGTAGTGTTTTCTTAGATATGACTCCAAAATCACAAGTGACTAAATAAAAAAATAGATATATTAAACCACAAATATGAAAAGACTTATATTCCAAATGATATTACAAAAAAAGTGAAAAGGCAACAAAAAGAATGATTGAAATATTTACAAATAATGTGTTTAATGGAGAACTTAGAGTACATAAAGAACTCTGCAATGAATAGTAAAGAGACAAACAACTGTATTAAAAATGGGCAAATTATTACCTCGCACCATTCAGAATGCTCATCATTAGATAGTCTACAAACAATAAATATTGGAGAGGGTGTGGAGAAGAGGTAATGTTCCTACACTGTCCTACACTGTTGCTGGTATGTAAATTGGTACAGCCTCTATGGAGAACAATATGGAAGTTTCTAAAAAACAAAATCAAAACTAAAAATAGGCTGTCATATGATCCAGCAAGCCTATACCTGGTTATATATAAGAAGAAAACAAAAAAAGCCCATCTGAAAAGATGTGTGCACCCCAATATTTACAGCAGCACTCTTTGTAATAGCCAAGACATGAAACAACCCAAGTGCCCATAAACAGATGATTGGCTTAAGAAGATGTGGTGCATGAATAAAATGAATAATTCTCAATCATAAAAGAGTAATGAAATATAGCCGTTTACTGAAACATGGGTGGCCCTAGAGAATATTATACTTAGTGAAGTAAATCAGAGAATGAAAAATATTCTATGATATCCATTATATTTGGAATCTAGGAAATAATATAAATGAGTCTACACAAAGCAGAAGCAGAGTCACAGACATAGAAAACAAACTTATCAAAGGAGAAAACAAGGAAAAGAGGAGTGAATTAAGAGTATGAGATTAACAGATCTAAGCTATGGTATACATGAAGCCAATAAGCAACAAAAATTCACTGTACAGAATAAGAAATTTTATTTAATATCTTGTGAGAGCTTATAATGGGAATATAATCTGAAGAAAATGTGCCTGTACTATAATTTCAATATAGTAAATCACTATGCTTTAATTAAAAGTGGGCAGGTTATTTGAATAGAGGTCTCTCCAAATAAGATACTCAAATAGTGAACAGACTCTTGGGAATACGCTGAACATATCATTAACAGTGCGAGCATGTAAGTCACTTCAGTCGTGCCCAACTCTTTATGATGCTAAGCAAAACTTCAAAGAGATATTACTTTACACACACTAGGCTGACTATAATAAAAAAGTCAGAGAACTGTAAGTGTTGGTGGGGATATGGATACAGTGGAACTCTTATACACTGTTCATGGGTATGTAAAATGAGATAGTCACTTGAAATAGTTTGATATTTTCTTAAAAAAATTAAGTATGAAGTTGTCTATGACCCTGAAATTTTACTCCCAGGTAGATATCCAAGAGAAAGGCAATATATATCTACACAAAAATTTAGACACTAATATTCATAGCCAAAAGGTAGAAACAACCTAAATATCTATCAGCTGTTTAATGGATAAACAAAATGTGGTATGTCCGTTTGATGGAATATTTGTCATCAATAAAAATAAATGAAGTATTGAAAACATATGCTGCAACATGGATGCAGCTTAGAAATGTGAAGTTAAGTGAAAAATAAGGCAGTTACAAAAGACCACATACTGTATGATTTAATCTAAATGAAATATACAGAATGGGCAATATATATAGAGAAAAAATGGGTTAGAGTTTGCTAAGTGGTAATATCAGGGAAGAGGGTATATGGGAGTAACCGCTAATGGCTTTGTTTCTTTTTGAGATGAAGAAAATGATCTAAATTAGATCATAGTGATAATTGAGCAACTCTGCATAAAGTAAATTCTAAAAACTACTATGTGTACTTTAAATGGGTAAATTTTATGGCATGTGATTTATCACTTAAGAAATATGTCAAAAACGATTACAACTATTTGTATTATTGTGTTCAATTTTGCAAACACGAAGTGCAAGAGAAATAGTTCTAACAGTTTGTGGAAGGCATTCTTCTGAATTACAACCAAGAAGACACTCACCCCATGCCTCAGACTATCTGAAATGTTATCAGTTTCAAATATTTTACCTCATTGTCCCTTGGGCAATTGTACTTGTTTGAAGATGTAATATGCCTTTTCTGTTTGACGTTTATGATTACAATAACCTTAACCACTGGTTCTTTGATCAAGTTCAGCTTTTGATTGCTGGAACTCTTTTTCAAGTGTCTTTCATACTTAGATATGTCTAAAAGTAGTCGTTTACAGAAAAGAAAAAGAAAAAAAAGGTTTGAAGATAAGACCTATAAATATAAACTTTTTTTCTTGTCAGTACATTTCTTTCTATAGAAAAAAAAAAAAAATGATTTTGACAGATTTCACTAAGGACAACAGCTAATGGTATATGGATGTCCTGGACTCCCATGCCCTTCATTCAAAGTGCTCTCCTTGTGTGGACACACACTGGCCTCATGAGACTGAGACATTGTAATGGTGCTGTTGAGGGGGCAGCTGGTGAGGAAGTGTGAGCTCCCATGTAAGGTTCTGGTGTCAGTCCTGCACAGCAGATTGCTAGCCATGGCTACTTAAGCAAGTAAGCTTCCCTTTGTCAATTGAAAATCGAGAAATTAAGTCCTACTTTTATTTATTTATTTTTAATTAAAGTGTAGCTGATTTACAATGTTGTCTTAGTTTCAACCTAATATAAGGTTGTAAGCCCTATTTTAAGAGCAAAGGGAATGAAAATCTATGTGTGGTACCTTACACTAATCTTTCCTGGATGCATTGGTGCCCAGGGTATACCCAGCTGCCTCCTTGTTCTAGATTTTGGATCAGCTTTTTGAAAGCACTTCAGTCATTTACTAAGGCTGTCTGTATGATATGCAATATACTAACATGCTATTTTTCAGTATTCAATTATTAATAATTTTTCTATAGTTTGTTTAAAAATAACCAAAGATGAGGCCAACATATCTGGAGAGTTCTGTCTAGAGATTTTATTAAAGCAAATCTATAAATTTACAGGAGTCATGACATATATTTGACTCTAAAGTGGTTGTTCTAATTCATGTCACCTAGAAACCATATATTTAACAATGAGTTTTATATTTTTCTATATTTTTTTTTTCTCTTGACCAATGAACTAGGGTAAGATTGTTAAGAGCTGTAAGAGAACTTCCTTGTAGTCCAGTGGTTAAGACTTCAACTTCCAATGCAAGAGATTTGGGTTTGAGCCCTGGTTAAGGAGCTAAGATCCAACATAAAACAGAAGCAATAGTGTAACAAATTCAATAAAGACTTTAAAATGATCCACATCCAAAAAAAAAAAAAAAAACATAAAGAAAAAATTAGTTGTGAAATTCTTCTAAAATTGTCAAAGTAGATGTAATTATTTTTTAAAATCTCTCCAATTGCCTTTACTCTGCCATCCCAATTAATTTGTTTACACTTGGAAGATTACCACCTCTATTTCCTTAACAGACATAATATTACACTTCCATTTCCTGGAAGCAATTCTGATATCTTATTGCATTGTGCAAATGCTCTTCTTATAGTGATGTTTCTAATGCAAAAGGCAGGCAACAAATGTTCTCAATTATTTTTAAACATATCCAAATCACAGAGGAGATATTTACAAAGTTGAAGGAATGTAATGTTTGCAATTTCTTTCTCCTATAAAAATACACCAGAGTCAACCATTTCTGTATAAATATCAAGAGTGATCTGTATAACTTTTTGACTCAAGCATTTCCGATGACTCATTTTAGCAATGCCTGGAAGTAAAACAGTTTCTTTCTTTCCTTCTTTTTTATTTTTCTGAGCAGTTAGAGCCACCACATAAAAGTTTGTTTATTTTCCCATTCATACATTTATGTATGAATTTACCACACAGCAGAAGCTATCCTTTGATCCCAAATACACCAATTTTTTCTTGGGGATGTTCTTGATCCTGTACAATGTTATGAACCTCCATCCATAGTTTATCAGGCACAGTGTCCATCAGATCTAGTCCCTTAAATCTATTTCTCACTTCCACTGTATAGTCATAAGGGATTTCATTTAGGTCATACCTGAATGGTCTAGCGGTTTTCCCCACTTCCCTCAATTTCAGTCTGAATTTGACAATAAGGAGTTCATGATCTGAGCCACAGTCAGCTCCCAGTCTTGTTTTTGCTGACTGTATAGAGCTTCTCCATCTTTGGCTGCAAAGAATGTCATCAATCTGATTTCGGTGTCAACCATTTGGTGATGTCCATGTGTAGAGTCTTCTCTTGTGTCGTTGGAAGAGGGTGTTTGCTATGACCAGTGCATTCTCTTCGCAGAAGAAACTGAAGAATAACTATAGAGCTTCTTGATGAAAGTAAAAGAGGAGAGTGCAAATTTGGCTTAAAGCTCAACATTCAGAAAACCAAGATCATAGCATCTGGTCCTGTCACTTCATGGCAGATAGATGAGGAAACAGTGGAAACAGTTACTCACTTTATTTTTCTGGGCTCCAAAATCACTGCAGATGATGATTGCAACTATAAAATTGAAAGACGCTTACTCCTTGGATGAAAAGTTATGACCAACCTAGACAGCATATTAAAAAACAGAGACATTACTTTGTCAACAAAGGTCCATCTAGTCAAGGCTATAGCTTTTCCAGTGGTCATGTATGGATATGAGAATTGGACCATAAAGAAAGCTGAGCACCAAAAAATTGATGCCTCTTTGGATGGCAAGGAGATCCAACCAGTCCATCCTAAAGGAGATCAGTCCTGGGTGTTCATTGGAAGGACTGATATTGAAGGTGAAACTCCAGTACTTTGGTCACCTGATGTGAAGAGCTTACTCATTGGAAAAGACTCTGATGCTGGAGGAGAAGGAGATGATGGGGGATGAGATAGTTGGATGGCATCATTGACTTGATGGACATGGGTTTGGGTGTACTCCAGAAGTTAGTGATAGACAGGGAGACTTGGCATGCTGCAGTCCATGAGGTTGCAAAGAGTTGTACACGACTGAGTGACTGAATTGAACTGAACACCAATTTCAATTCCTCTTCGAAATTCTAAATGAAATGTGTCACAAATAGAAAATACCCCAAACTGGGGAATATCTGAGCCTCCTCAACTCTCAACTACATAGCCATAAATGTCCATGAATTTGCATACTTTAGAATAGCATTCCCTCCTGGGTGGTGGAGATACCTATCTTTATTATCTTTAATATCCTCTGCTTCATTCATTCCTAAAAAGCTTTTTAGGAAATCACTCAGCCTCCCAGCACTTAATGAAAAATTGGAATTTTACATCTAATGAAGTAAGCCAGTCCATTCTAATTCCAGGTTTAATTTTCCTTGGACATAGAGAGCAAACACCTCTGCAGTGGGAAAAAGAAAAGTCTGTAATAACTCTTCTTACTCTTGTATTGTGTCCCAGTTCCCTTGTCAATGGACAGATCTTCACTTCAACAAGTCAGAGGATTGCACCCTTCTTCAAGGTGGGGACGAGAACAGTCTTCACAAGTCAGTCACCCTAATGGAAGTCAGGCTATCAACTCTTGCAAGTTGGAACCACTGATTCTTTTTTTAAGTTACCTTTTGTCTTGACTCCAACAGAAAAAGAGAGAGTGAGAATGAGGAATTTTCCTTTGGCACAGCTTCATTTGAGGCAAAATGGCATCAGTAACACTCCATTTATTTTGCATCATGCAATATTCAGTTTCAGCACAGCAAGATGGAAGACTAGGTCCCTAACTTTCTTTCCTAGAATCCATTAATATTAATAGTCTGTAGTAGGGATTAAAAGCTGCTCTGAGTGGAGCATACAGACTCCTCCTTGTTAGGTGAATTCTCCCAACTACCTCTTTATTTCCATCATTAAGTACTTTAAGTTGAACTATACACATGAGGGGTTTATTGATTAATAACTGTTTTTTATAATAAGACTTGCTGTGGTGGTAATTTTGTGAAGATAAAGAATTTTAGATTTTCATAAAATCTCAATAAGCACACACAGAGACGCACATATATATAATGTATCATATATATCATCTAACATCCAAAGCAAAGAAAAAAGTAGTAATTATAAAGTAGCAATGTAAATTACATATTTTAAACCAACTTTACTTTTTCAATTCTGATTCTTTTAATTTTAGTCCATTTGCTTTCTCTTAAATAGCATATTGCAAAGCTATACTACTAGATACCATTTATTATTGTAAAATAAATATTTATGATCATTTTGCATTTTAACTTTACTTTTGGAAATCTATTTCATTTGATATGTTTGAAAACTCAGAGTAAGTGATGTGTCTAAACCATCATTAAGATTGACAACCACTGACCATTGTCCTCTATGAACTGCTGCTATATTTATGATTTATCTCTAATTATTATGTTCTGAACTGTTTCAATTATAGCATGTTTTTCCTTTAAAATGAAATTTTGTGAAGGCCATAATTGCTGTGTATACATAAATATTTACACACACACACACACACACATATATACATTGACATATCTACATACATAGTAATACATATGGAATGTGCATGCAAAGTCATTTCAGTTGTGTCTGACTTTCTGCAACTCTAGGGATTGTAGCCCACCAAGCTCCTCTGTCCATGGCATTCTCCAGGCAAGAACACTGGTGTGGATTGCCATGACCTCCTGCAGGGAATCTTCCTCACCCAGGGAATGAACCCTCATCTCCAGCATTGATAGGAAGGTTCTTTATCAATAGCGCCACCATATGTGTGTGTGTGTGTGTGTGTGTGTGTGTGTGTGTGTGTTTGTATTAGGAAGTGAACTATGCATTTATTCACTAAAATAAAAAAATAGATATGACAATTTCTGTGATGAATTGTGTCTGACTTTCTAAAGTAAACTATAGACTTGGCTAAGAACTTTTCCAGTTCTAAAATCAAGGCAGCTCTTATTAAACGTATGGCTTTTGACTGATCTATTCTCATTTATGTAATCTGCATATTCTGCATATCCGAGGTTATTGATATTTCTCCCAGCAATCTTGATGCCACCCTGTGCTTCTTCCAGCCCAGCATTTCTCATGATGTACTCTGCATATAAGTTAAATAAGCATAGTGACAATATACAGACTTGACATACTTCTTTTCTTATTTGGACCCAGTCTGTTGTTCCATGTCCAGTTCTAACTGTTGCTTCCTGACCTGCATATAGGTTTCTCAGGAAGCAGATCAGGTGCTCTGGTATTCCCATCTCTTTCAGAATTTTCCACAGTTTATTATGATCCACACAGTCAAAGACTTTGGCATAGTCAGTAAAGCAGAAATAGATGTTTTTTTGGAACTCTCTTGATTTTTTGATGATCCAGGGGATGTTGGCAATTTTAACTCTGGTTCCTCTACCTTTTCTAAAACCAGCTTGAACATCTGGAAGTTCACGGTTCACATATTGCTGAAGCCTGGCTTGGAGAATTTTGAGCATTACTTTACTAGCATGTGAGATGAGTGCAATTGTGTGGTAGTTTGAGCATTCTTTGGCATTGCCTTTCTTTGGGATTGGAATGAAAACTGATTTTCCAGTCCTGTGGCCACTGCTGAGTTTTCCAAATTTGCTGGCAGATTGAGTGCAGCACTTTCACAGCATCATCTTTCAGGATTTGAAATAGCTCTACTGGAATTCCATCACCTCCACTAGCTTTGTTCGTCGTGATGCTTCTTAAGGCCCACTTAACTTCACATGCCAGGATGTCTGGCTCTAGGTGAGTGATCACACCATTGTGATTATCTGGGTCGTGAAGATCTTTTTTGTACAGTTCTTCTGTGTATTCTTGCCACCTCTTCTTAATATCTTCTGCTTCTGTTAGGTCCATACCATTTCTGTCCTTTATCGAGCCCATCCTTGCATGAAATGTTCCCTTGGTATCTCTAATTTTCTTGAAGAGATCTCTAGTCTTTCCCATTCTGTTGTTTTCCTACAAATTTACCTGTTACTCCAGGTGTTTCTTGACTTCCTACTTTTGCATTCCAGTCCCCTATAATGAAAAGGACATCTTTTTTGGGTGTTAGATTTAAAAGGTCTTGTAGGTCTTCATATAATCCACTTCTTTATAAACCTGCTGACAATTTCTAAGTTCATTGCTTTAAAGCCTTCTTCTAATCTAGTACAGTAGCTTCTATGTTGTCTCTCTGTTATGGGTCTTTCACTCTCCAATCCACCCTACAAAGAGCTGTCAAAATTATCTTTCTTAAATGACATCAAAGAACACATATTGTGTTAAATGGCCTTCAAGGTCCTTTTTATCTGACTTTTCTAACCCATAAGGTATGCTATACGTGTTATGCACTACCTATCTTTGCAGGATGTGATACATCTCAAATTTCATGAGTATTTGCTTCGACTATGCTCTTCTATCTTCCTACTTACTCATTTGCCCTTTATAAACTTGGTCAAATGACTCTCCAAAATGATCTTCTACCCTGCAGCTCTAGATTCTTCTCTCCTTTGTTGCCTGCTGTAGCATCTATTCTATTAAGTTCTATTCAAGCTGCCTAATTTGTTGTATATCTCGCTTCTCTGTCTGGAAAGATCTTCAGGAGTGTATCTTTCAAACTCAATGTAAACAGTGTCTGTCAAATACTAATTGCTCAAAATATTCTGTTTTGATCAGTGAATGATTGAATGAACACATTAGCATGTTGCTGAATTTATGTTGAAATAAAAATTTTAGAAAGTAGTACCTCTATTCACTTATCATATATGGTTGTCATTGTCACAAGTTTCTAAATGTTTTTATTTTGTTTACTGAATATAACTTCATATAAGCTTGAGACTAGCTAGTTTAATCAGATAAAGTTCTGTGAGTGTGACAGACCAGGCAAGAAGTGTTTCAATAAAACAAAACAAGAGGTTGGGAAGGGATAAAGAGAGAGTTTAGCATATGCAAACTATTGTATATGGAATTATAAATCACAAGGTCCTACTGCATACCACAGGGAACTATATTCAGCATTCTGTGATAAACCAAATGAAAAATAATGTATATATTTATAAAACTGAATACTTTTGCTGTACAGCAGAAATGAATACAACACTGTAAATCAGTTATACTTCAAGAAAATAAATTTCAAAAATAGAAAGATAATCAAAAATTACTTTTGCAAAAAGATAATAAATAAAGACATGAGTGGTAAGTTGCAAAGGAAAAATGAGGCAATTATTAACTGAAAAAACAGAGATGCTCTGAAAGAAAACGTATATGTTCAACAGTTCTTCATTGAATATGGGCTGTGGATCAGGAACAGTTTAGACTCTGGACTTACAGGGTGAATAACAACAAAGTAATCACAATCAAAACAGATCTCATCCACAAAGGACTAAATGTATAATCACTTTTCATATTGCAATTGACAGCTAATTTCTAGTTTAACTGCTGTAAAACTTGACTACATTTTTCAGATTCAAGACTATATTCTAGGAGGAGGAAAACTGGAAAGTGACTGTGCGTGATGTGATTTATAGAGCTAACTGCTACTTTAACATAATGGGCAACCAACACTGACTGTATGAATAATAAATTAAGAAATTGTGCAGAAGCTTTTAATTAAAATCTTCTGCATAACAAAAGAAACTATAAGCAAGTTGAAAAGACAGCCTTCAGAATGCAAAAAAATAATAGCAAATGAAGCAACTGACAAACAACTATCAAAAATATACAAGCAACTCCTGAAGCTCAATTCCAGAAAAATAAACGACCCAATCAAAAAATGGGCCAAAGAACTAAATAGACATTTCTCCAAAGAAGACATACAGATGGCTAATAAACACATGAAAAGATGCTCAATATCACTCATTATCAGAGAAATGCAAATCAAAACCACGAGATAGCATTTCATGCCAGTCAGAATGGCTGCAATCCAAAAGTCTACAAGCAATAAATGCTGGAGAGAGTGTGGAGAAAAGGGAACCCTCTTACACTGCTGGTGGGAATGCAAACTAGTACAGCCACTATGGAGAACAGTGTGGAGATTCCTTAAAACACTGGAAATAGAACTGCCCTATGACCCAGCAATCCCACTGCTGGGCATACACACCAAGGAAACCAGAACTGAAAGAGACACATGTACCCCAATGTTCATCACAGCACTGTTTATAATAGCCAGGACATGGAAGCAACCCTGATGTCCATCATCAGATGAATGGATAAGAAAGTTGTGGTACATATACACAATGGAGTATTACTCAGCCATTAAAAAGAATACATTTGAATCAGTTCTAATGAGGTGGATGAAATTGGAGCCTGTTATAAAGAATGAAGTAAACCAGAAAGAAAAACACCAATACAGTATACTAACACATATATATGGAATTTAGAAAGACGGCAACAATAACCCTGTATGTGAGAGAGCAAAAGAGACACAGATGTATAGAACAACTCTGTAGGAGAGGGAGAGGGTGGGATGATTTGGGAGAATGGCATTGAAACATGTATAATATCATATAAGAAATGAATCGCTGGCCTAGGTTTGATGCAGGATACAGGATGCTTGGGGCTGGTGCACTGGGATGACCCAGAGGGATGGTATGGGGAGGGAGGTGGGAAGGGGGTTCAGGATGGGGAACACATGTACATCTGTGGTGGATTCATGTTGATGTATGGCAAAACCAATACATTATTGCAAAGTAGGTAATAATAATAATAAATAAATGATAAATTGTTAATAAATAAAATAAAAATTAAAAAAAAAATTGTGATATAAACACAGCCTTTGGAGAGCTGGTGGTAACTTACAAACTAAGCATCTCACTTGAGCTAGTTGTATCTAGAGAATAAAACTAAAATGTAGATTGAGACAGATAGATCTTTTGCATTATTTCATTTAAAAACATGGATGCATTCTGTTGGTGACCATTTATAAACACCAAAACTTTGAAAGAAAAAGAGCTACACTATATGAATAACACATTTTGCTATTTGTAGGACTGCATTTAATGAGTTACTTATGATATGATGGTATGCTTTTCTAAAAATAAAATCATCAAAAGAAAAAAATTATTTTGCTCAAAGATGATATAATCAATTATGTTACTGTGATGAAAAATACTCCTTACATAAGCTGTACTACATGGGAAATTTTCATTAAAAATATTGGTGAAGGTGAAGTTGCTCAGTCGTGTCTGACTTTTTCCAACCCCGTGGACTGTAGCCTACCAGGCTCCTCCATCCATGGGATTCTCCAGGCAAGAATACTAGAGTGGGTTGCCATTTCCTTCTCCAGAGGATCTTCCCAACCCAGGGATCAAACCCAGGTCTCCCGCACTGGAGGCAGACGCTTTAACCTCTGAGCCACCAGGGAAGCAATGGAGTATTTTTTTAAAATTATCAGTTATCTTCTCTTTATTGGGTAAATACAATGTAATAGCACATAGCCCTTTATGACTTGGCTGCTAGGGAGAACATGGTGAACCAAATATATTGTGGCAACCTTTTTTTTTTTCTCTCTCTCCTTTTTAGTTTCTGATTTTAAAAAATCTAGCCTTATTTTATAACCTTATTATTTATGATTTTTATTATATTCTTCCTCAAAGCCTAGCAAAGAAGTGACACATGAATAAAGTAACAAGGTGTGCTAAAAATATAAATGTGACAAGAATATGCTCACAGGTCCTAAAAGGATTTCATAGTTTAGAATGTGAAATTCAGGGGTCAATCTAAATATGAGTGTGAGATAGGTCAGCATGGATGTGTAGTAAAATTATTTTAGCTGTAGACAGACCAAGGAGAGTTCACAGTTGAATTCAATGCACTTAACTAGATAGTAATATTTTGTTCTAATAGGACTAGAGTGATATTGAAAAGAGAAAAAAACTACATAAAGGAAAAAAAAAAATAAATGCAACAACATTAGCGAGACTAGGTTATAATCCCTCTGTTAGGAGATTAACAGAAAAAGATAGAGAGTTTTCTATCAACTCTGAAAAGAAAAAAAAAAAAAGAAAAAGAAAAAAATGTGAGGAGTAGGAGGAAGAAGGGTAGTAAGGAAGTGTTGAGGGAAGAAGAGGAAGTGAAAAAGAAACACGAACGAGAGTGAGAATATCTAGATGGGCTTCTTGCACCCTCAAATCCAGTCATCTTTTCTATAATAAGAAAGAAGTAGATGTTAGAGTTAGAATGTCTTTCATATTCAGTCTAAGAAAAAATTTCACATGTTGCACATAAGGACTCAAGAAAGAAAAATTGAATTGCTGCTCTTCTTCCTAAATTATTCAAGCTATCTTGTTCAACACCTTCATCTCACTGCCCTCCTCTCTCTTCCCCTCCTTGCTGCCAAATAAAAGTTCACCTGGCAAGGATATTTTAATTCTTACCGATCATGGTTACTAGGTGTCTTTTGTTATGTTATTTCACAATCTTTTGACACCATGTTACCACCTTTCCAAAATTATTGTGCATCTTAAATTTTGCTAGGCTAAAACTGTGTAAATGAATTAAAATATATTAAGGATTTTTGAGCATAAATTCAATAGCATACTGAGAAGTTATAAGCCTATTGATTGAGTGTAAGAACCAATATGCTTAATGCTCTTATTTTGTAGCATACGATTTGTAGCAGGACCCTATGATCTTTGCTCTTCCATGTCCTCTGCCTGCCATTTGTCTGTGGAAAAACTTTAGTCAAAAAATAGGTTTAATCAGAGAAGTGAGAACATGAAGAAACAAAAGAAAACAAAGGAGACCAAATAATAATAATAAAGTCATTAAGCAGAGTCAAGGATATTTTGTTCCTTCTCAAGGGCTATAGATAATATTCTGAGTTATATCCTGTGAGCTCTTTTATAGATACTGAAACCCCTGCCAGGTGGAGAATTTAACTATATGAAGACCAGACTATAGTTGTGACATAAGCTGCCACAATTCAGAGAATTTGCCTCAAAGAAAAGTAAATAAACTGGAACCCTGGAACTGACCTAAAACAGCCAAGATGACACTCGTCAGATCATTGATTTTGAAGTTGACTATCTAAAGCTAATTTTCCTTTCTACCACGCTAGCCTTTTGATTGGCTTTTGAGCAGGAGCCAGACCCTGTTTTTCAGAAACAATATAATTTTGCCACAATTTTAGAATTCTTTCCCCTTGGAATGGGATTAACATTAACCCAGAATTCACACTATATTAGCTACTGTTCTAAATCTTTTTTTTTACTCTATAGCACAGAAATATCTTTCCCACTTCTTTAGAGATAAGAATGTAGAGGAACAAAGAGGCAACCCAGCACAATCAAAGCAGACTTAGGGGAAAAACCTGGATTTGTGCACCCCCAAAATTAAAACAGAGGACTAAATGTTGGATGGCATCCTCAAATCAATGGACAGGAGTTTGAGCAAACTTATGAGAAACCTCCAGTACTTTGCTTTGCCAATACTTTTCCAATACAAAACTCCAATTCTTTGGCCACCTGACACAAAGAACTGACTCATTGGAAAACACCCTGACGCTGGAAAAGATTGAAAGCAGGAGGAGAACGGGATGACAGAGGATGAGATGGTTGGATGACATCACCAACTGGATGGACATGAGTTTGAGCAAGCTCCAGGAGTTGGGGTTGGAAAGGGAAGTTTGGGGTGCTGCAGTCCATGGGGTCACAAACAGTCAGCCATGACTGAGTGACTGAACTGACTAATGGAAAACCTGGCATGCTGCAGTCCATAGGGTGTCAAAGAGCCAGACATGACTGAGCAAATGAACAACATAAGTTAAAGCTTCCCATGTGGCACTAGTGGTAAAGAACTCATCTGCCAATCCTGGAGATGTAAGACACAGAGGTTTGATCCCTGGGCCAGGAAGATCCCCTAGAGGAGGGCATAGCAACCGATTCCAGTCTTCTTGCCTGGAGAATCCCACAGACAGGGGACCCTTGTGAGCTACAGTCCATGGGGTCTCAAAGAGTAGGACACTACTGAAGCAACTTAGCAAATTCAAAGCAGATTCTTTTTCTCATAAATGCAACTGAAGCACCAATAATAAAACCTCAATAACACACACACTTCATCAAGACATGCTCATCAAGGGCATGAAAACTGGATCAAAATTTCTTATTCTCATTCTCCTTTTTTTCAGAGGAAGTTTTTAGCTTACTACTTAGATCTGTAAATCCTCCATAATTTAGACATTGCATGCTATATGTTGGGTTAATATTGCTATGAGAACTTTATTTTTTTTTATATTTATGACATTTTATTTTCAACTTTTCAATTTTATTGTGCCATTAACACTGGTACTGTGTTTTTTAATCATTTATTTTAAAAAGAAGTCTTCAGTTCTGGTGATCCAGAATAACATATCTGATAGGTAATTCAGTGGGAAATAAAACCCCAGACACAAACACATTTCTGTCCTGGTAAGGAAAGATTTCCCAATAAATCAGATGTGCTGACTTTCTCTTTATTAATGAGAAATTGCTGGCTAGAATTTTAATCTTTTCTTGTTTGTGATATATTTGGAAGTATCTCTGTACTAGATATAAGTTTAAGTTAGCTGTCTTTTTGTTTCTCATTTGTGGTCCACCACACTGAAAATGCTTTGTGTGAAACAGTCACCTGAATTATCCGCATAAAGATAAGGGATAGGCAGCAGGTGTTGACGCAGAGGAACTGAATTTCAGTTCATCACTAATTGTTGTTTTTCAGTCACTAAGTCATGTCTGACTCTTTTGTGACCCCATGGACTGCAGCATGTCAGGCTTCCCTGTCCTTTGCTATCCCCTGGAGTTTGCTCAAACTCATGTTCACTGAGTTGGTGATGCAATCTAACAATCTCATCCTCTGCCACCCTTTTTCTCCTTTTGCCTTCAATCTTTCTCAGAGACTTGAAAACTAAAACCATAGAGATGAGTCAGTGACACCATTTTAGTGGTTTAACTGAAAATACAAAATGTAGTTATAAAGGCACTGGACTGTATTCAAGAAAAAGTTCTACCAAATAGGAACTGGATCATTTTAGAAACAAACAAACAAACAAATCTGCAGCTTCCTCATCTGTAGAATGGAAGTATGTATACCCAGAATGGAACTCTAAGGTTTACAGATTTTCATGAGCATATGAATTTTCTCGATATACTAGTATTTACTGTAAAAACGTTGTTTATGTCACTGAACGACAGCTGGTGTAAATGTCTTTTATGATTTCATGGGAAAAGATGTTACATGTAAAACAAGACTTTTAAAATTCATATTCTACTAAGCTAGAGAGAAATTGGAATATAGAGTTTTTACTTCCAAAATGCTTTAAAAAATAAATGTTGACAAAGAAAGTCATTATCTTAAAAGACTATAAAGTACAATATAAATAATTTAGCTTAGTTCTTTCTTTTTCAAGTGCTAAAAACTCCTGTTTATATATGAGCAGTTTTCTACTATATACATCAATTGTGCCTATGATTTCTCTGTGAGCTCTTACTTAGTGGCTCCTTTTAAGTTTAGTGCAAGTTATTGTATAACTTTTAAGTCAGAAAATGGAATCCATGAAAGTAAATTTTTATAATTCCAAATTTGGCTCTAGCTGAATGATATAACTACTGAAAGCGGGTTAGATTAGACTCATACTGTGGAATGTCTGATATTCTAGGTGCAACTCAGCAAAAAAAACTAATGACTCACTAATTGACTCAAAATATTCTGGATTAGTTTTTACCATCACTGGGAATTTTTCCATCATATTTTTTACTGCTAATTTCATAGCAGGAATAGATGATATATAAATAATGACCATAGGGAAAATATTCTTATCTCTTATATACTACTCATTAATTTCACTATTTTTATTATAACTTTTGCCTCATTTAACTGAGTCTTCACAACAACTCTGTGAACAGATGAAAAAAGCAAAGAGATATTAAATAAATATATCAATCAAAATATCAACGGTTAACAGAGGATCCAGGATATAGGACCAAAACATGCACTGACATATTCAAATACATTTAGCAATTTGAATTGTTCCTAATCCAGTTCACTTTACTATAAGCATGGATTTGAAATTATGGGGTTTCAAATTAACCCAATTGTTTTGAAATAATGTAATAAAATTTTCTGGATTTAAATTAACCACAGCCAAGAGGATGCACTAATGAAAGCAGCTCTTTTACCTCTTTCCTGTTTAACCATTTATACCCACTTTAGAAACCTAGTCATAGGAATGAGATCAGTAAGCAACTAAAACCAACTCTTGACTTATGCTCTCCTGAATGCACACTATACTTTGCCTAAACTGTAAATTCTTTTTACTGAATAAAAGAAGTGAGAATAAAGCATTAAGCAGCTAAAAAATGACTAGCTCTCTACCTCCCTCAGCCCCCTAAGAAATTCTGCAAGGAGATCACATGGGCAAGATAACATCTGAAGAGAGTCTGTCAGTCTGCACACAATGGAGAAAGATATAAAATTGAACCTCCTGCCTTAATGATTCACTGAGATTCTTCTATCCCTTTCTTCTTTAATAATGGTCATGGCTAAGCAGAATCTTCAGAGTTGATCTCAGAACACAAGTCCACCTTCTCCCCAGATTGCTAGCTTTTTTCTGATGACTTAAAGTGCCTTTCTACTGATTCTTGTCTCTCAGATTACTGACTTTGAGTGGGGAGCAGTTGAATCTGAGTTTGATAACACTCAGATACCCCTGTCTTAAAAATTATATATTTTTAAGCTAAATTTACTTTTTCCCTATGTAGTAAATGAGTTGCTCTAAGCAAGAATATGGCATCTGCATCTCTTTTTAAATTAATTTTTATTGGTGTATACTTGTTTTACATTGTTATGCTAGTTTCTACTGTACAGAAAAATGAATCAATCATACATATACATATATCCCTTCCCTTTCAGACTTCCTTCCTATTCAGGTCACCACAGTGCATTAAGTACAGCCTCCCATGCTATATCATATGTTCTCACTAATTATATAGGTTATATATAGTTTCAATAGAGTATATGTGTCAATCCTAATCTCCCAATTCCTCCCACCCTGCCCCCTCCCACTTTCCCCCTTGATAGCCATATATTTGTTCTCTACATGGATAAGTCTCTATTTCTACTTCACAAATAAGATCATCTGTACCATTTTTTATAGATTCCACACATATATGTTCATATATTTGTTTTTCTCTTTTGATTCACTCTACGTAAGACTCTAGGTCAATCCATGTCTCTACCAGTAATTGTTTTGTTTCTTTTTATAACTGAATAATATTCCATTGTGTATATGTAGCACATCTTTATTCATTCCTCTGTTAATCATCTGTATCTCTTTTGTTTGCCTGAAAAATAAAATTATAGGCTTCTCATATTTTAGTACCTTAAAATGAGAGAAGTTGTTATCCAGATAGAATTTCCTACTCTTGTACAATCCAATGGGGTGATAAGAAAAGCTCTCAGGCAAACATATGGTTTGGAGAAGAACTTGCCCTGAACAAAATGACAAACACTGAAATTTGCTCTATCTGATAACTTCAAACCCTTGTCTGAACACATGAATCTTATTAAGTCTAAGAAAAATGGCTAGAGATCTTTCCACCTATTATCAGGGTCATCTTTCTTCTCCTACCTGGGAGACATGAACTGCCCCCATATGATATTCCTATAGGTGAGTGCATGCTCATTCACTCAGTCATGTCCGACTCATTGCAGCCCTATGGATTGTATTCTGCCAGATTTCTCTGTCCATGGGACTATCCTGGCAAGAATTCTGGAATTGGTTGCCATTTCTTCCTCCAAGGGATCTTCCCCACTCGGGAGTCTCCTATGGTTCCTGCATTGGCAGGCAGATTCTTTACTACTGAGCTACCTGGGAAACCCAATTCTTAAAAGAGCTTCTGCAAAAAAAAATTCTCTGTTGGATTCTTTAGGACTTTATTCTCTGTAGTCTTCTAATTCTCTTGAAAAAATGAGCTTAGAAACATTTCAAGTATTTATGTGACTTTTTAAACCTTCACAAGGAAGCAGTAATAGTGGAATTCCAGATATGACTAAATGGACAGAAGCCAAGATTGTTGCAGAAAGGACACTGAGTTCTATTTTTTCTGCAATTCCACCTTGTATTCAGTCACTCCTGGAATGCATTCATGAAATCAGGCAAGAACATAAAAGCTGTTCCATCTAAAAGTTTTATTAATCTGGCCATAAATCTTTAACAGCTAACTAACTGTCAATAGCCTTATCTATAAAACAAGGCAGGGGGAACCCATGATGTTCTATTATAGAATGTGACATCATCATGCTTGTGCCTAGGATATAGTAGTCATCAGATACTGTTTGTGAACACCAAACTTAACCTAAAAGCTAAGACCACTAGAAGATGTTCTAAGAACTCTTCATTTAAAAGTTTCCATCACTGGGAACTTTTAAAAAAGATGTGGCATATATATATATATATATATATATATATATATATAACTGAATATTATTCAGTCATAAAAAAGAATGAAATAATGCCATTTGCAGCAATATTGATAAACCATTAGATTATCATATCAAGTGAAGTGAGACAGTCAGTCAGTTCAGTTGCTCAGTCATGTCCGCCTCTGCAACCCCTTGAACTGCAGCACGCCGGGCTTCCCTGTCCATCACCAACTCCTGGAGCTAGCTAAAACTCATGTCCATCAAGTCAATGATGCCATCCAACCATCTCATCTTCTGTCACCCCATTCTACTCTTTCCTTCAACCTTTTCCAGCATCAGGGTCTTTTCCAATGAGTCAGTTCTTCGCATCAGATGGCCAAAGTATTGGAGTTTCAGCTTCGGTATCAGTCCTTCCAATGAATATTCAAGACTGATTTAGAATTGACTATTTGATCTCCTTGCAGTCCAAGGGACACTCAAAAGTCTTCTTCAACACCACAGTTCAAAAGCATCAATTCTTTGGCATTTAGCCTTTTTTGTGGTCCAACTATCACATCCTTACATGACTACTGGAAAAACTATAGCTTTGACTAGACAGTAATGTTTCTGTTTTTTTACTATCCTCACTAGGTTTGTCATAGTTTTTCTTCCAAGGAGCAAGTGTCTTAAGTTCATGGCTACAGTCACCATCTGCAGTGATTTTGGAGCCCAAGAAAATAAAATCGGTCAATTTTCCCCATCTATTTGCCATGAAGTGTAAAGTAATGCTCAAAATTCTAAAAGCCAGGCTTCAGCAATATGTGAACCCTGAACTTCCAGATGTTCAAGCTGGTTTTAGAAAAGGCAGAGGAACCAGAGATCAAATTGCCAAAATCTGCTGGATCATAGAAAAAGCAAGAGAGTTCCAGAAAAACATATATTTCTGCTTTATTGACTATGCCAAAGCCTTTGACTGTGTGGATCACAATAAACTGTGGAAAATTACACCTAAAGTGAAGAGTTGACTCATTGGAAAAGACTGTGATCCTGGGAAGGATTGGGGGCAGGAGGAGAAGGGGACGACAGAGGATGAGATGGCTGGATGGCATCACGGACTCGATGGAAGTGAGTCTGAGTGAACTCCAGGAGTTGGTGATGGACAGGGAGGCCTGGCGTGCTGCGATTCATGGGGTCGCAAAGAGTTGGACACATCTGAGCGACTGAACTGAACTGATGGAACTGAATGCCATGATTTTAGTTTTTTGGGTGCAATATCAAAAAAAACAGAATGATCTCTGTTGTTTTCAAGGCAAACCATTCAATATCACAATAATTCAAGTATATGCCCTAACCACTAATCCTGAGAAGTTGAACGGTTCTATGAGGAACTAAAAGATCTTCTAGAATTAACACCAAAAAAGATGTCCTTTTCATCATAGGGGACTAGAATGCAAAAGTAGAAAGTCAAGAGATACCTAGGGTAACAGTCGAGTTTGGCTTTGGTGTAAAAAATGAAGCAAGGCTTCAGAGTTTTGAAGGCTAACAGAGTTTTGCCAAAAGAACACACTGATCATAGAAATCACCCTCTTCCAACAACATGAGAAGACTCTACACATGGACATCACCAGATGGCAAATACCAAAATCAGATTGATTATATTCTTTGCAACCAAAGATGGAGAAGTTCTATACAATCAGCAAAAACAAGACTGGGAGCTGACTGTGGCTCAGATCATGAACTCCATATTGCAAAATTCAGACTTAAATGAAGCAAAGTAGGGAAAACCATTTGACCATTCAGGTGTGACTTAAATTAAATCCTTAACAATTATATAGAGGAAGTGACAAATAGATTCAAGGGATTAGATCTGACAGGGTGTCTGAAGAACTATTGATGGAGGTTCATAATATTGTACAGCAGACAGTGATCAAAACCATTCCCTAGAAAAAGAAATGCAAAAAGGCAACATGGTTGCCTGAGGAGGCCTTATGAATACCTGAGAAAAGAAGAGAAGCAAAAGGCAAAGGAGAAAATGAAAGATATATCCACCCTAATGCAGAGTTCCAAAGAATAGCAAGGAGAGATAAGAAAACTTTCCTAAGTAATCAATGCAAAGAAATAGAGGAAGTGAGATAGAAAAAGAGAAATATCACATGATACTACTTACTTATGGACTCTAAAAACTCATACAAATGAACTTATTTACAAAACAGAAAGAGACTCACATACTTAGAAAACAAATTTATATTTACTAAAGAAGAAAGGTAAGGAGAAGGAATAAATTAGGAGGTTGGGATGAACACATACACACTACTGTATAACACAGGGAATTTTATTCATATCTGAGAAAGAATAGATATATGTTTAGGTATAACTGAATCGCTTTGCTGTACATCTGAAACTAACAAAACATTGTATCAATAAATCAACATATATTGCAAAATAAAATAAAAATTAATAAAATGTTTCATTCCAAAAAAGAAAAATCTCACTGTGTTCATGTGGCATTATAATTGGAATCAAACAGCAAAAGAGACACAGATGTATAGAACAGTCTTTTGGACTCTATGGGAGAGGGCGAAGGCAGGATGATATGGGAGAATGGCATTAAAACATGTAAATTATCACATGTGAAATGAATTGCCAGTCCAGGTTAGATGCATGATACAGGGTGCCTGGGGCTGGTGCACTGGGATGACCCAGAGGGATGGAATGGGGAGGGACGTGGGAGTGGGGGTTCAGGATGGGGAACACATGTACACCTATGGCAGATTCATGTCAATGTATGGCAAAACCAGTACAATATTGCAAAGTAAAAAAATAAATTAATTAAAAAACACACAATTTTTCTGCTATTGTTTCAAATATAATTAAATTATCAGTTTTTATCTAACTTCATTACTAATCAGATACACAGTGACTAAAAAGTATGTATTATTTACCTATTCCTGCAATAACAAATTGCCACCCACTCAACAGTGGTTTAAAATAACATAAATTTATTTTCTTAGAATTCTGGAAGTCAGAAATTTAAAATCAGTTTCACTGGGACTAAATCAAGGTGCCTGCAGGGAGATGCTTCTTGTAAGAGCTTTAGGGGAGAATCTATTTTTTTTCCTTTTTCAGCTGCATTCCTTGTATTTCTTGGCTGGTGGTCCCTTCCTGCATCTTCAAATTCAACATTGTAACATCAAATTTTTGCTCCCGTAACTGCATGGTCTTCTCTCATCTTTTCTTGATTTTGACTCTCTTGCTCCTAATTTGTAAGAAACCTTATGATTACAAATATGAGCTTGTGTGAATAATACAGCATAATATCCCAATCTTAAGATCCTATATTTGCAAAATCATCTTTCATGTATAAAGAAACAAATTTACCAGTTCTAAGGCTCAAACATGGACACCTGTTGTGTGTGTGTGTGTGTGTGTGTGTGTGCACTTAGCCTACCACAGCATACAATATGGTTAAAAATGTGAATATAGGAGAAATATATTTGAGGAAGACATAATAACTCTGGTGTAATACTTTTTAATAATTTCCATTTTTTGAAATAATTTTAGACAGATTTACAAATCTTATATAGCTATTATTCAGTTTCCATTTATGTTAATATCATACACAATCACAGGAAATTAACCTAAGGTATGAAATTAAACTTGGTACAGTACTATTAACTAAACTATAAATTTTATTTGGATTTCACCAGTTTTCCATTATTGTCCTTTTTCTGCTCTAGAACCTAGGATCCCACATTGAATTTAGACATCAAGTCTCTTTAACCTCTCCAATCTATGATACTTATCAGTCTCTTTTTTCCTGTCATAGTTTTGACTTTTTTGAAGAGTCCATTACCTTCACATCTTGGTTGACTAAAACAAAGTGCATAAATTTCAAATTTTATTTTATACAGTTTTACAAGATTTGGACAAACGAAGAAAATTCTGCTCCTCCACTAAGATTTTTCCATGCTAAATATTTCTGTCACCTCACTTTCTCTCAAGCTCTTCCCTGCAGATAATCTCTGCCCTCTCAACCACAGACTTGCTTGCTTCCCTCTGGTTTTGATTTATTGTAGAGAATTATACAATATGTATCTTTTGGAGTTTATCTTCTTGCAATTCACAGAAAAACATTTAACAGCCAACCAAGTTACTGCATAAATCAAGAATTCTTAAGTAGCATTTTTAATGTATGGCTGTATCACAGATTGTTTATACATTGATGGGTTGAAAGACATCTGGAGGCTTTCAGAGTTTGGTATTATTAATATAAAGCTTCCATAGACATTCATGTATAGGTTTTATATGAACAAAATATTTCATTTCTCTAGAGTAGAAATCTAGAAGAGAGATTTCTGAGTTGTATGACAGAAATGTTTAACTTTACAAAAAATAAAAGAAGAAATGTTTTCAGATATAGCTGTATCATTTTATATTTTCACTAGCAATGAAAGAGTGTACCCTAAACAAAGATTTTAAAGTGAAATAAAGTTTAATTTATCATTTTTCTTTTACAGATCATACTTTTGGTGTTGTGTATACCAACTGTTTGGTTAATCCAAGATTGGAGCTTTTTTTCTGATGTTTTATTCTAGAAAAACTTTATAGTTTTAAGTCTGTCTCTTATACACATCTAGATGTGTATAAGAGACAGTTTCAAGGCAAACCATTCAATATCACAATAATTCAAGTATAAAGTTTAATTTATCATTTTTCTTTTACAGATCATACTTTTGGTGTTGTGTATACCAACTGTTTGGTTAATCCAAGATTGGAGCTTTTTTTCTGATGTTTTATTCTAGAAAAACTTTATAGTTTTAAGTCTTACATTTAGATCATGAACCATTTTGAATTAATTTTTTAGTAGATGTAAGCTAAAAATTAAGAACTATTTTCTTAGAAACGTGATGGCTCAATTAAGGTAAAATACACATACCATATCACTTCCCATTCATTGTGCAAATGAATGTCTTTTAATAGAGTTGTACAATATCACTTCAATCAATTTTTTAACATATTCATTATCATACAAAGAAATTTTCTATTTTATAACTGTCACTCCCCAATCCCCATAGTCTGCATATATGTACTATATATAGACTACTTTATCATTTTATAATGCCTTTCTTTATCCCAAATTAGATTCCTTATTCTGAAGTCTATTCTATCTAATATTAATACTTTCTTAAACTTTCTTCTGGTTACTGTCTGCCTGATTAGAATAAATTCTTACCTTTTTAGGCAACCTATCAGTACCTGTCTTTAAATTGATGAATCTCTGCTATTCATATTTTGTTTGATAATTGATGTCAGTGCAGTCCAGTTCAGTCACTCAGTCATGTCCAATTCTTTGTGACCCCATGGACTGCAGCACGGCAGACCTCCCTGTCCATCACCAACTCCCAGAGTTTACTCAAACTCATGTCCATTGAATCGGTGATGACATCCAACCATCTCATCCTCTGTTGTCCCCTTCTCCTCCCACCCTCAATCTTTCCCAGCATCATGGTCTTTTCAAATGAGTCAGTTCTTTGCATCAGCCAGCCAAAGTATCAGAGTTTCAGCTTCAACAACAGTTCTTGCAATGAATATTCAGGACTGATTTCCTTTAGGATGGACTGGTTGGAGCTCCTTGCAGTCCAAGGGACTCTCAAGAGTCTTCTCCAACACCACAGTTCAAAATAATCAATTATTCAGTGCTCAGCTTTCTTTATAGTCCAACTCTCACATCCATACATGACTACTGGAAAAACCATAGCCTTGACTGTATGGACCTTTGTTGGCAAAGTAATGTCTCTCCTTTTTAATATGCTGTCTAGGTTGGTCATAACTTTTCTTCCAAGGAGCAAGTGTCTTTTAATTTCATGGCTGCAATCACCATCTACAGTGATTTTGGAGCCCAGAAAAATAAAGTCTGTCACTGTTTCCCCATCTATTTGCCATGAAGTAATGGGACCAGATGCCAAGATCTTCATTTTCTGAATGTTGAGTTTGAAGGCAATTTTTTCACTCTCCTCTTTCACTTCATCAAGAGGCTCTTTAGTTCTTCTTCACTTTCTGCCATAAGGGTGGTGTCATCAGCATATCTGAGGTTATTGATATTTCTCCTGGCAATCTTGATTCCAACTTGTCCTTAATTCAGCCCAGCATTTCTCATGATGTACTCTGCATATAAGTTAAATAAGCAAGGTGACAATATACAGCCTTGACGTTCCCTTTCCCAATTTGGAATCGTTTTGTTGTTCCATGTCCAGCTATAAAGGTTGCTTCAGACCTGCATACAGATTTCTCTTTTGTGTGGATCTAATTCCTTTTACTCCCTCTCGCCTGGAAGTGAAGTCGCTCAGTTGTGTCCGACTCTTTGCGACCCCATGGACGGTAGCCTACCAGGCTCCGGGTCCATGGGATTTTCCAGGCAAGAATACTGAAGTGGGCTGCCATTTCCTTCTCCAGGGGATCTTCCCAACCCAGGGGTCAAACCCGGGTCTCCTGCATTGCAGACAGACACTTTACCATCTGAGCCACTAGGGAAACCCATATCTCCAGCCATTTGCCTAGGGCTTTCAAGTTCTGGCTAAGCATTTTATGTAGGATTCTTTACATATTGGGTGGCTGCAGCTCTCCAGTAAGGGAACAATAGTTATTTTTTTATTTTGTTTTATCTTCCTCCTGGATTTTAAAGAGGCTTTCATCATTCATTTTGTTGTTGTTGTTGTTGTTGTTGTTAGGAATGCAATCCTCTCCCAGTCTCCTGACTCGTTTTACAAACTAGACTTGCAAAATTCACAGAATTCTGTGTTCAGCTGACTCAGTCTTCTCACTATTGTGGCACATGCTATGAAACTTGGCTCTAACAATCTCCAATCCGTCTGGCCACTGTGATTATTGATACAGTTGAGTGATACTCTTCCAATTTGCTAGCTGTTTTTCAGGATACCATAATGACACGACTTGCAAGTGAATGCCTTGAGTCCTTGAGCTAAGGCCAAATGTCAGTATCTCAATGACAATGGCTTAAGAAAGAAGCTTATTCACTAAAAATATTTGGTAGGGTCCACAGGAAAAGACGGACAACTATCCAACCTAGATGTTATGTAACTTTTTTTTCCTAAAAAAATGGAAAAAGCATATGATTTTTTTTTTTTGTGGGAAGTAAGATCTACTCTGAACAGATCTGAAAGAATTTTAGCCCATGTGCCAGTAATCTTTTCATCTAGATAAAATTATTTTAATTCCATCTTTGTATGTTTGAATTATTTATTTATATAAAAATAGTAACATCAAATGTCTATTATGTATGCACTCAATAACTTCCTGATACCTATAAATCCTCCTGTCTTTTCCCAGAAATTCCTGCCTTGTTTCTCAGTAACTTATGTTCCTCTTTGGGTAAAGATATGTTTTTCACATTGCCAATAGTTAGCAAAGTGTATGGAGCTTGGTTAAGACAATTCAGCTTTTCTGATGGAGGAAATTAAAATTATTATCTAAATTATATTCAAACTTGATTGGTAATGATGTTAGTGAAGAGAAAATATATTCCCTTTCTATTTGGGGCTTTTAGGAAAAAGATAAATATTCACTTATTAAATTGTCAAATGCTTATATTAACTGAGGATATTAGAATGTAAATATTCAAGTTATTTGCAAATACGGGTGCAAACTAAACAAACTAATTTGTGTAGAGCATTGAGGTCATTGTGCCAAGTCAATAACTCAATATATACATGTAAACATACAAAGAAAATAAGTGTTGTAATGTTCATGGATTAAAAAAAAAAAAAAAAACACAAGGATAGACAGCAACACAAAGATTTAGGAATTAAGGTTAAGAAATCTCACTATGCAGTAGCCAAAACCAAATTAAGGATTAAAGCTGTTTCAAAATAAGCTGTGGAATTTTAATTAAAGTTTTGTTTTCTATGCAATCAGCTCTTTTCCTGAAAAGTGAGGGAGAATGCCAAGATTGTGACTTGACTAATGAATACTGAATATATTAACTAGAGAAATGATGGACTGCAAAAGACCAGGTCTTTATACACACTAAGACGTAGATTTTGTCATCATCAGCCTACTCATTTATTCACCTAAATATACACCCATGGTGGACTCATGTCAATGTATGGCAAAACCAATACGGTATTGTAAAGAAAAATAAAGTAATAATTAAAAAAAAAAAAAAGAATTAATTTAAAGAGAGAGAGAGAGAGTATACAGTGCATAGCACACCAAAGGGAAATACACAGTAGTGGCTCAGAGCATTAGCTTTGGAGCTAGAGTAACAAATCATACTCTGTCTCTGCTTTTGTATTATTGCATAATCTTTAACAAATTACTTAGTCCTCTTGTCCTTAGGACCATGGGAAATGGTATTTTGTCTTCCCAAAAATTTTTGATGAGGATTAGATGACAGAAGCTGTCTTACAAAAGAAACTCGCTCATAGTGCTTTGTAAGTATACATGTAGTTTTATAATTATTAAAAAGCCATGTAAAACACCAGATAGTCAATGAGCTAAATAAAATGGAAAAGATAAGAATAAGAATGTTACTTATATTAAAAATGAGGTAAGAACTTCTCTGGTGGTCCAGTGGAATCTGACTGCCAAAGTAGGGGATGTGTGTTTTATCCCTGTTCTGGGAAAATTCCACATGCTGTGCAGAAATTACATTCGTGGACTATAGTTACTGAGCTAACATGCTGCAACTACTATTCTAGAGCTCATGCACTTTGTAGCCTGTGCATTGCAACAAAAGAAGCTACCACAGCAAGCCAGTGCACTGCAACTAGAGAGTAGCCCATGTTTGGTGCAACTAGAGAAATCTTGCTGCAACAACAAAGACCCAGTGCAGCCAAAATAAATTAATTCATTAAAAATAAAAATTTAGGACGCCTTACTTTAAAAAAAAATGAGTTAAAAATGTATACCGACAATCTTTCTATATGTGGGTCACAGATATGATTCTAATCTTTCCAGAACCCAACCTAAAAATTTGGTAAGTTATACTTTTCATTGGGATCCTAAAATTAAACAAAAATTAACTATTTAGTGGATAAATAACTTCTTGATGGTGAAGCAGACTATTTCTTTCAAGGTTGCTGACAAAGAATGCTGCAATTTCATAAAGATGCCCTTAGGGACATCCTTACAATGAACACAGAGGCTGGCTTCATGATGAGTTAAAAATGTATACCGACAATCTTTCTATATGTGGGTCACAGATTTGATTCTAATCTTTCCAGAACCCAACCTAAAAATTTGGTAAGTTATACTTTTCATTGGGATCCTAAAATTAAACAGAAATTAACTATTTAGTGGATAAATAACTTCTTGATGGTGAAGCAGACTATTTCTTTCAAAGTTGCTGACAAAGAATGCTGCAATTTCATAAAGATGCCCTTAGGGACATCCTTACAATGAACACAGAGGCTGGCTTCATGGAGATGCTTTTAGAAAAAGGTTTCGGGACTCTGATTTAAACCTCATTCAAATAAGGCCGTTCTCTGGAGGACTAGGATACTCAAAATCTAGTCTCTGCCTTTTCCACATGACTTGGGCAATTAAAGGGAAACAAAGGTTAATACACTGCAATAATTCTGAAATGGTGAATTTAAAGTGAGACTTTTAGGCAAAGAACTTCACTGTTTCATTAGAATTACATTTTTAGTAGGATACTGTAGATTTTTTTTCTTCTGAGTTATGTTACCCAGAGGCCTTTAAGTTCCTGGAGTTTTTGTTACCAGATATACTGATAACCACCCTCACACACCAAAGTTTTCACTGAGATGGCTAAATATAAATCTCTTGATTATTTCCCTAAGGGTTCTAAACCAAATTAAATGAATATGACTTGAACTGTCAACATTTTCTCTAACATAAATGGCTAGAAACCTCTTTACTCAACTATATTCCCTACGGATGTCAAACACCAGTAGAATGAGTAAGATTTTGTAAGTCTAAACTTAATATCTGTAGTTGAGTTCTTGAAAATAATCAAATACTGTTTTGAAAAAATAAACATTATATATTAACCTCAAGAAACATTTGATAAATAAGAACTTTAGAGACTGAGAATAATGACTAAATATATATTTTCAAAGAACTTGCAGACTAATAATAATTTAACTGTCTTCAACTTTTCTGGATACATCTAGCAATAATCATTGTGAAAGTCTGAGTATATATATAATGTGTTGATCATTTTCAATTCCCTGATAAAACATTTTTAAGGATAAGGATCATAAAACAATGCATATCAGATGCACCAATTTATGTAAATTAGTAGGAAAAAACCTTTGGCCAGAGAGGATTCCATTTCTGGCTTTAATTTATCTGGCCTTTAGAATGATATAAATCTGGTGCCTCTTTTTAAAACTTGAAGAGGAACCTTCCTTCTGTAAGGTGAACTACTGTCACTGGCTAATTCTAACTCATATCTAAAGAATGAAAGATACAATCTTTAGAAAAGTCCTGCTATGATTGAAATGAACAATGGATCCTTAAAAGAGCAACACTAATAGCACTCAGTAACACTCAGAATATGGCTTCATGCAAATATAATTTGTATGTATATATATATGTGTGTGTGTGTGTGTGTGTATATATATATATATATATATATATATATATGTTACTTAGTGGTCCAATAGCATAGATTCCCTCTTGTATCTCAGTGTCAATTTTTTCTTGATTGCCTTAATTTGTCTAGTAAGATTCAAGTAATTTTGGCTTTCAGAAAATCCCCAAGCTGAATCAATTTGGAAATAAATAAATTTTTGATTTTTCTCTTCAAACAACAACAATAAAAATAAAGTTTCATGGAAAGATGGAATAAAGATAGAAAAACACTTAAAAAATACCTTTACCTCATTTCTTCTCCTACCACAACTATGGCTCTATTTCACCTAACTTATTACTTCCTAAACATTTATTTTTCATTCACTTTATCTCATTTCTTACTTGAGCATCCTTTCCCCCATCTTTTTATTTTTATCTTGTATTTTCTTTCTTCAGTCAATTTTCTCTACTTATATATCTACTAAGTTTCTCCAGGAAGTGGCTTTTTGTGGGATTATATACAAAGTCAAATGGGCCTTAAGAAGCACTGCTGTTAATAAAGCTAGTGGATGTGTTGAAATTCAAGAAGAATGATTCAAATCCTTAAAGGAGGATGCCATCAACGTTTTACATTCATTATGTCAGCAAATCTGGAAGACCCAGCAGCGGCCATAGGGACTGGAAAAGGTCAATCCTTATCCCAACTTCCAAAAAGTGTAGTACCAAAAAAATACTAATCATCAGATAATTGCACTCATCTCTGATATTAGTAAACTCATGCTTAAAATCTTGCATATTAAGCTTCAGTGTTATGCAAACCAAGAACTTCCAGATGTCCAAGCTGGGTTTAGAAAACAGAGGAACTAGAGATCGAATTGTCGACATTTGCTGGATCATAGAGAAAACAAGAGAATTTCAGAAAAACATTTCTGTTTCATCAATCATGACAAATTGTGGAAAGCTCTTGGGAGAGCTTTGAGATGGGAATACCAGACCATCTTACCTGTCTCCTGACAAACCTGCATATGGGTCAAGAAACTACTGTTAGAACCTTGTATGGAACAACTGATTGGTTCAAGATTGAGAAAGGAGTATGACAGAGCTGCCTGCCGTTGCTCTGTTTGTTTAACCTGTACATGAGCACATCGTGAGAAATGCTGGACTAGATGAGTTACAAGCTGGAATCAAAATAGGTGAGAGAAATATCAATAACTTTAGATATGTGGATGATACCACTCTAATGGCAGAAAATGAAAAGGAACTACAGAGCCTCTTGATGAGGGTGAAGGAAAAGAGTGAAAAGCCTGCTTAAGGCTAAAAAAAAAAAAAAAAAACCACTAAGATCATGGAATCCAGCTCCATTACTTCATGGCAAATTGAAGGGGAAAAAGTAGAAGTAGTGAGAGAGTTCCTCTTCTTCCAAAATCACTGTGGACGGTGACCACAGCTATGAAATCAGAAGACAAATGCTTCTTGGCAGGAAAATGATGACAAACCTAGGCAGTGTGTTGAAAAGCAGAGACATTACTCTGCCAACAAAGGTCTGTATTGTCAAGGCTATGGTCTTCCCAGTGGTCATATTCTGTATGAGAGATGTACCATAAAGAAGGCAAAATGCCAAAGAATTGATGTCTTCAAACTGTGGTGCTGGAGAAGACTCCTGAGACTTCCTTGGACAACAGAAAGAACAAAATAGTTGATCTTAAGGGATATCAACTCTGAATATTCACTGGAAGGACAGATGCTGAAGCTGAAACTCCAGTATTTCGGTCATCTGATACAAACAGATGACTCATTGGAAAAGCCCCTGATGCTGGGAAAGACTGAGGGCAGAAGGAGAAGACGATGTCAGAAAATGAGATGCAATAAACATAAATTTGGGCAAACCCTGGGAGGTGGTGAGATACAGGGACACCTAGCATGCTGTAGTCCCTGGGGTCACAAAGAGTTGCATACAACTGGGCAACTGAACAACAACAAGGGATGTGTCAGACTGAGTTAGAGCAGAAGAGAATGTCTTCAAAGGGTGACAGAGTTTGTATTTTTTTTTTTTTTCAGTTAGGTTTGGGAGTCATTTCCGTGATTGATTTTTACATAACCAATTACGTTCTAATTCAGTTGACATTTTGTTAAGAACATTTTGTTTAAGCAGAATCTGAGTTTATACAAAGCAGGTTAGCTACATGGAACATTTATTTATCCACTCACTGATTTATTTATTAACTTACTCATTATCTGATTTGCCCAATCAGAGAGAATGCTTAGAAACTGAATACATGGAAAGCACTGAATGAGACATTAAACATGAATCTGAGTGGTATCTTCCTCAACTGGTTTATAGTTTTAGGTATAAGATGTACAAGTTTACTAATGAGTTCCACAAAGCTTCAAGGATTCCAAGTTAGAAATTAACACTAATTAACCCACTGCCTCAAAAAAGGGAACATGAGAACATGATACTAAAAGAAATTTCATTATGGAATTTTTGAAATCTTGAAATAGGATTTTTGTTTTTTTGTTTGTTTGTTTTTTGCTTTGTTTTGTTTTAAAAATAGTACAAAACAGTCAAAGTTATCCCTTGCAGGACCAGAATGAATAAAAAAAAATCCTGGATGACAACCTTCTTGGGTTTCTAAAAGTTGTAAATTGTCCCAATATGTGATTTACTGTCTCAAAGCAGTGTTTCTAAACTGGAGGGCAGTAACTTATCACCCCAAGAGTCAGTTGCAATCTCTGGAGAAAGTTTTGATTGTCACAATTGAGTTGGAGTGCAGGGGGGCTACTGGCAACTAATAAGTAGAGGCCACAAATGCTGATAAGCATCCAACAATGAATGAGCAAGACTTTTTTTCCCAAAACAAAAAGAGTAATCTGCTAAAAATGCCAAGAATACCAAGGCTCAGCAATTTTGATTTAAAGTAAAAATGTAAGGAAGTAGAACTGCTGCAAAATAAGAAATATGGCTGAAGATGTTCCACAAACAAGATAGTAGACAACCTTGGAGACTATGTTAAATAATTTGGAATTTACAGGCAAGGGTGGACACGGAAGGTTTTTCCGTTATATGTAAACATCATTCTTAGCAGTAACAGAAGCTTTGAGGGTGGAATACTGAAGGCCAAGAAGGAAGAACAATCAACATTGGATAAATTTATATATGAATTCAGATTTGAATAGGCTGTGTGGCTCTAGTAATATTATTTATTCAATTTGACTCTGCTTTCTCACTTGTAAAATGAGAGCTTTGAACTAGATAATCTATCACCCTAAAAGTATTCAGTTGAGTCACTCAATCATGTCCAACTCTATGTGACCCCATGGACTGTAGCACATCAGGCCTCCCTGTCCATCACCAGCTCCCAGAGTTTACCCAAACTCATATCCGTTGAGTCAATGATGCCATCCAATCATCTCATCCTCTGTCGTCCCCTTCTTGTCCCACCTTCAATCTTTCCCAGAATCAGGGTCTTTTCAAATGAGTCAGCTCTTCACATCAAGTGGCCAAAGCATTGGAGTTTCAGCTTCAAGATCAGTCCTTCCAATGAACACCCAGGACTGATCTCCTTTTGGATGGACTGGGTGTATCTTCTTGAAGTTTAAGGGGCTCTCAAGAGTCTTCTTCAACACCACAGTTCAAAATCATCAATTCTTCTGCACTCAGCTTTTTTGCAGTCCAACTCTCATATCCATACATGACTACTGGAAAAACCATAGCTTTGACTAGGTGGACCTTTGTTGACAAAGTAATGTCTCTGCTTTTTAATATGCTGTCTGCTGCTAAGTCACTTCAGTCGTGTCCGACTCTGTGCGACCCCATAGACAGCAGCCCACCAGGTTCCCTCGTCCCCAGGATTCTGCAGGCAAGAACATTGGAGTGGGTTGCCATTTCCTTCTCCAATGCATGAAAGTGAAAAGTGAAAGTGAAGTCGCTCAGTCGCGTCCAACTCTTAGCGACCCCATGGACTGCAACCCACCAGGCTCCTCCATCCATGGGATTTTCCAAGCAAGAGTACTGGAGTGGGGTGCCATTGCCTTCTCCAATATGCTGTCTAGGTGGGTCATAACTTTTCTTCCAAGGAGTAAGCGTCTTTTAATTTCATGGGTGCAGTCACCATCTGCAGTGATTTTGGAGTTCAAAACAAAATAAAGTCAGCCACTCTTTGCACTGTTTGACCATCTATTTCCCATGAAGTGATGGGACCAGATGCCATGATCTTAGTTTTCTGAATGTTGAGCTTTAAGCCAACTTTTTCATTCTCCTCTTTCAATTTCATTACAAGGATTTTTAGTTCTTCTTAACTTTCTGCCATAAGGGTGGTGTCATCTGCATATCTGAGGTTATTGATATTTCTCCCAGAAAACTTGATTCCAGCTTGTGCTTCATCCAGCTCAGCGTTTCTCATGATGTAATCTGCATATAAATTAAATAAGCAGGGTGACAATATACAGACTTGATGTACTCTTTTTTCCTATTTGGAACCAGTCTGTTGTTCCATGTCCAGTTCTAGCTGTTGTTTCCTGACATGCATACAGATTTCTCAAAAGGCAGATCAGGTGTTCTGGTATTCCCATCTCTGTCAGAGTTTTCCATAGTTTATTGTGATCCACACAAAGTCTTTGGCATAGTCAATGAAGCAGAAATAGATGTTTTTTCTGGAAATCTCTTAATTTTTCCATGATCCAGCAGATGCTGGCAATTTGATCTCTGATTCTTTTGCCTTTTCTAAAACCAGCTTGAACATCTGGAAATTCACGGTTTCATGTATTGCTGAAGCCTGGCTTTGAGAATTTTGAGCATTACTTTACTAGCATGTGAGATGAGTGCAATTATGTGGTAGTTTGAGCATTCTTTGGTATTGCTTTTCTTTGGGATTGGAATGAAAACTGACCTTTTCCAGTCCTGTGGCCACCTCTGAGTTCTCTAAATTTGCTGACATATTTAGTGCAGCACTTTCACAACATCATCTTTTAAGATTTGAAATAGCTGAACTGGAATTATATCATCTCTACTAGCTTTGTTTGTAGTGATGCTTCCTAAGGCCCACTTGAATTCACACTCCAGGATTACTGGCTCTAGCTGAGTGATGACACCATCGTGATTCTCTGAGTAGTAAAGATTTTTTTGCAATTCTTCTGTGTATTCTTGCCACCTTCTTAATATCTTCTGCTTCTATTAGGTCCATACCATTCCTGTCCTTCATTGAGCCTATCTTTGCATGAAATGTTCCCCTGGTATTTCTAATTTTCTTGAAGAGATCTCTAGTCTTTTCTCATTCTATTGTTTTCCTCTGTTTCTTTGCATTGATCAATGAGGAAGACTTTCTTATCTTTCCTTGCTATTCTTTGGAACTCTGCACTCAAATGGGTATATCTTTCCTTTTCTCCTTTGCTTTTGGCTTCTCTTCTTTTCACAGCTATTTGTAAGGTCTCCTCAGACACCCAGAAATGCCTTTTTGCATTTCTTTTTCTTGGGGATTGTCTTAATCCCTGTCTCCTGTACAAGATCATGAACCTCCATCCATAGTTAATCAGACACTCTGTTTATCAGATCTAATCCCTTAAATCCATTCCTCACTTCCACTGTATAATCATAAGGGATTTGATTTAGGTCATAGCTGAATAGTCTAGTGGTTTTCCCCACTTTCTTCAATTTACGTCTGAATTTGGCAATGAGGAGTTCATGATCTGAGCTACAGTCAGTTCCCAGTCTTGTTTTTGCTGACTGTATAGAGATTCTCCATCTTTGGCTGCAAAGAATATAATCAATCTGGTTTCAGTGTTGACTATCTGGTCATGTCCATGTGTAGAGTCTTCTCTTGTGCTGCTGGAAGAGGGTGTTTGCTATGACCAATTCATTCTGGCAAAACTCTATTAGCCTTTGCCCTGTTTCATTTTGTATTCCAAGGCCAAATTTGCCTGTTACTCCAGGTGTTTCTTGACTTCCTACTTTTGCATTCCATTCCCCCATATTGAAAAATGCATCTTTTTTAGGTATTAATTCTAAAAGGTCTTTTAGGTCTTCATAGAACCATTATTAAAATTTTTTGATAAAACATAGTGCAATAAAGACTTGTACTTAATGTGTATGCTTTTATTACTCTGAGTCCCATGGACGAGTGCAAGCACACACACACTCAACTGCATGTACTCCCAATTTCCTGATTTTAAAACCAGTTTTACCTAGTTAAAAACAGAATACAAAACCAGTTTACTTAGGTGGACTGACAAAGGCTGGTTAACCCTGACATAACCTTGTGTATTCTTCTCTAAACCATACACGAATAGAATTCTCACTGTCTTATCTGAAATCAAGATAATAAACTAAATAACCTTGAAAGTTCATTTTTGTCATGTTAAGACAATTGTCTAGTACATGTAAGATACGAGAGGATTTTTGAACCCTCATAATCTATGATGTGAGAATTTTCATCAAAACCTTGGTAAGTATCAGCTATTGCTTCTCACTAAAAGAAAATATTGTGCTGTCTGTTGAAAAGAACTTTACTTTTATGACATTGTAAAAGACATAACATTAGAAAAGTATGCCTGTATCACATTATCAGAAGTAAATCATAATAAAGAAAATTAATTTGTGTGAAGTATGGGACCACAGCCTAGAAAGAATAGCAAGGGCTTCAAAATTCTGCATAACTTTCAAGATAGAATTCGAACACCCATTGTCTAACAAAAGTAGCTTGGGACTAAACCTCTTAGGGTTTCCTGTGTGAAAGGGCGTCATCAGAGTGTTAGGCTGGGTAACTTGATCGTAAAAAGACACAGAAAGCCCTAAAAACAACATCAGGTGCATGGTGCAAAACATGACTGAATAAACTTTTGCATCATAATGGGTTAATCAGAAGGATCAAATTATATTGTACTTTATCAAGAAGTAAGTATTTTAGAATAATACATTGCCAAAAGCCAAAATGAAGAACGTTAGGGGAAATAATTTTGCTTTAAAAGTAAAGACAATGAGAAGGAAGCTAAGTTCCCAAATTGTCAGGCTCCAGATACCTCACATTTCCAGCTGCAAATGCCTATGTTGATACCATAAGATTCATGTAGCTTTGTTGTCATCTTCTCTAATCAAGCTGGGTAATGTTGATTTTTATGTATGGCTTTGAAAGTGGAAACTAAACACTAAGATTTGAGGAAATAGCAGAGGAGCTTCAGTTATGTTCAAGATGAGCAAAGATGACAGCTGTGGCCTTGAGGCAATTTGTGAAATTCTGAAAGCTCCATTTAATATATTCTTTGGTTAACCCCAAAACATATCTATTCAGTGGCAGGTTAGTGCAAGAAGGTAGCAAAAGGGAAATCTTCCAAAGATAATGGAGTTTAGTTATAAGAAAAAAGGAATCACAAAAGGGACCAGCACCTCTGGTGGGAAGTGGAAGGTGAGGAAAGGTTCCCACACTCAGAAAAACCCTCTCATATTAGGGAAATTAGTTGGGACAGAAAGGGACCTTTGGAGAATCAAAGGAAAATGCAGTGAATGGTCTGATAAGGGCAGGACAAAGTAAAAACTGGACTTATGGTCCATGTCTCAGACCCTGTGCATCCCAGCATGAATCCTGAGTCTCCTGCTGTGGAGGGGTTATGGGTGTTGGAAAGTTGGGTTGAAGTGTGAATCCAGTGATGTGATAGCTGTTGGCTTTGAAAGGACACTTTGGAGGGACAGAAATAAGAATCTCTGTAACTGGGAACGTTTGAAGAGGAAATCCAGGACACCATAGAAGCAAGGTGTCATTACTAAATGGTGCACAAGTTGTGGGGCAAGGCAGGCACCATTGCATCCCCTTCCCCACCCACTGTCATCTGAGTCTGTGGGCCCTGGGAGGGACACTCTTTTGAGCAGGATCACTCATGCCTCAAATCAAGGCTTCCTCTACCAGCATAGGTTCGAGGGTCCTGAGTGCTGTCCATGCCAAAACCTCCTTCAGAGTCAGCTCCAGGTGTCCTTGTCTTAGATGAGAAACTTCCAGTTCTGGCAGGGGCCAAGTGATAAAGCACTGAGGTGGGAGAGTGCCTCTGGGAAAAGGACAACTGTTGGCTGTGAGGATACTACAGAGAGAATGGGAATGAGGGGTTCCATGGCGAGGAATGCCCCTAGAGGAAGTGTGGTCTATTGTTGAGTGACACAGAAGGGTCTCCCACCAAGGCCAGCATGTTCCAGTCAGTTGTAACTGCCTGTCAGTCTCTGCCACCACAGGCACTTCTCCCACACCCCAGTTGTGGCCATTGTACGCTTTCCAGGTTGAGTGAGTATCCATACCGACATGAAGACCTGGCTCTACCCAATGGCCTGGAGGCTTCAGTGCTGGACACCTCACAGTAAGCAACAAGAAAGACAGGAACACAGCCCCACCCATCAACAGATAGGCTGCCTAAAATCGTACTAAGCTGACAGACACTCCAAAATACATCACCTGGTGTAGCCTGCCCTATCAGAGGGAAAAGACTCAGCTCCATTCATCAGAGTATAGGCACCAGTCCTTCCCACAAGGAAGCCTACACCAGCCCTTGGACAAAATCCATCCACTAGGGAGCACACAAGAGAAACAAGATGAACTACAACCTTCAGACTATGGAAAGGAGACCAAAAACACATTAAGTTAAACAAAATGAAATAACAGAAAAATAAGTTGCAGATAAAGAAGCAAGGTAAACCCCACAAGACCAAATAAGTGAAGAGAAAATAAGCACTCTACCTGAAGAAGAATTCAGGGTAGCGATAATAAAGATGATCTAAGATCCTGAGCTTGGCTTTGTTTCGTGGATTTGCTCAAGTATGACTTTTGTCTAAATTAAAGACTTTTAAGGCCTCTTGGGTTTGGCATTTTCTGTCCTGAGCCATGAAATGCAACTTTAGGGCCCTTTATGCACAGAGAGGATGCTCTCCAAGCATCACGAGAGGCAGTATACCCTGTGTGCACCATGCATCTGATACTCCAGTAGAAAGAGTGCTCAGGCTACTGGTTTGGACACTCTTACCCGTGGCTGCCTGTTTGTGCCCACAGTCAGCGTGATGACCACATTGTCGCTGCCTGCAGTCTTGACCCACTTCAGCTCCTAGAGCTGCTCCAGCAGGTCATGGTTCAGTGCTTGGCTGGCAGAGAGACCATTCTGAGACATGCGTTGCCAGCTTCTTGGAGGACTCACAGCTGCAGTGCTCACCCAGAAGGGACTGGCACCACTGGTTGAACTGAATACCTCTCCTGGAATAAGGATAAAACAAAGAATGAGTTACTAGAATAATTCCTACCAGGGAAAATTATATTTATTTGGAAGATTGAAATTGTGGATAGTCCTATTCATGGAGAATATCTCACATCCTTTTTAATGAGAAAGAATGATGAGACACACTGTCATCATCACATCAAGATGGATTGAGTGGTGGAATGCAATTGCCAACAAAGAGAGTGTACAGATAAACAAGCTTAATTCCAATTTGGCCAGGAAGATACATTTTAATGTCTTCAAGGAAAGATTTTTGTCCTTGGTGGACATGGTGAAATAGAATAACATATGTTCATCTTCTCCTGTGAGAACTCCAAAATTACAACTTGCTGCTAAACAACCATCAGTAGGAGAATGTTGGATACCACCAAAAAAATATACCCCACATCCAAGGGCAAAGGAGAAGCCCAGGCAAGATGGTAAGAGGGGCAAAATTGCATTTAGAACCAAACTCCATACCCACCAGAGACGTTCAGAGGGCTCAAACAAAAGCTTGTGCACACTGGAAGACCCCACAGAGACTGAACCAGACCTGCCTTTGAATGTTTGAGTGTCTCCTACAGGGGTGCCATTCATCAGTGGCCTGCCACAGGGGCAGGGGCTCTGGGTGTGGCAAACCAGGGTATGGTATAAGCTCTGTTGGAGGAGGTCGCTATTAACCCCACCATTGAGTCACGGAGCAAAGGACCCACAAACTGCATAACAATTCTACCAAATAAATTCTTGCACTGATAAGAAAGTTCTAGGATAGGCAAAAGATTTCCCAACCTGGGGATCTGGCAAAGGGACTAAGAACCCACCCACCCCACCCCACCCCCCCCCCCACTCCAGGGAGACTGACTTTGGAGGTCAGCGGGATTTCATTACAGAACTTACACAGGACTGGGAAAACAGACTCTTGGAGGGCACAAACAAAATTTTGTGCACACCAGGACCCAGGAGAAAGGAACGGAGATCCAAAACAGACAGACCCAGACTTGCTATGAATGTCCAGCAGTCTTCAGTGGTGGTGCAGGTCAGCAGGGTCCTGCCGCATGGTTAGGGGCACCGAGTGTGGCAGTGCATGCACAGGACCTTTTTGTAGGAGATCACCATTATCTTCATTAACTCCACCATAGTTTGGTCTTAGGTCAAAGGACAGGGAGGGAACACAGCCCCACACATCAACATAAAATTGGAGTAAAAATTTACTGAGCATGGCCCTGCCCATCAGAGCAAGACCCAGTTTCCTCCAGTGTTAGTTGCTCCCACCAGGAAGCTTCCATAAGCCTCTTATATTATCATTCAGAGGTCAGACAGAATGAAAACCACAATGACAGAAAACTAATCAAACTGATTACATGGACCACAGCCTTGGCTAACTCAATGAAAGTATGAGCCATGCCATGTAGGGCCACCCAAGATGGATGGATCATGGTGAAGAGTTCTGACAAAATATGGTCTACTGGAGAAGGGAATGGCAAACCACTTCAGTATTCTTGCCTTGAGAACCTATGAACAGTAAAAAAAGTCAAAAAGATATGACATTGAAAGATGAATTCCCTGGGTCAGTAGGTGCCCAAAATGCTACTGGGGGAGAATGGATAAATAACCACAAAAAGAATTAAGAGACAGATCCAAAGCAAAAAGAATACCCAGTTATGGATGTGACTGATGATGGAAGTGACTGATGATGGAAGTAAAGTCCAATGCTATAAAATCAATATTGCATAGGAACATGAAATGTTATGTCAATACTGTCACTGTACTGTTAGTGTGTGCAATCAGTCATGTCCAACTCTTTGCCACCCCATGGACAGGGACCCACTAGGCTCCTTTGCCCATGGGATTCTCTAGGTAAGAATACCAAATTGGGTTGCCATTTCCTTCTGCAGAGGATCTTCCCAACCCAGGGAGTGAACCCACGTCTCCTGTGGCTCTTGCATTGGCAGGCAGACTTTTTACCACTGAGCAACCTTGGAGAAACAACATTTTCTGAACGTCACAAGGGGATGGAAAATGAAGTTGCTCAGTTGTGTCCGACTCTTTGTGACCCCATGAGCTGTAGCCTGCCAGTCTCCTCTATCCATGAGATTCTCCGGGCAAGAAAACTGGAGCACATTGCCATTCCCTTCTCCAGCTGATCTTCCCAACCCAGGTCTAAAATCCGAGTCTCCTGCATTGCAGGCAGACTCTTTACCAGCTGAGCCACCAGGAAAGTGTTACTTCCATGAATCAAGGTAAATTGTAAGTGGTCAAAGAGGAGATGGGAAGAGTGAACATTGACATTTTAGGAATCAGTGAACTAAAATAGCCTGGAATGGGTGAATTTAATTCAGGTGACCACTATGTCCACTACTGTGGACAAAAATCCCTTAGAAGAAATGGAGTATCCCTCACAGTCAACAAAATAGTCCAAAATGCAGTACTTGGGTGCAATCTCAAAAACGACAGGATGATCTCTGTTTCCAAGGAAAACCATTCAATATGTCAATAATCCAAGTCTATACCCAAACCAGTAATGCTGAATAAGTTGAAGTCGAATGGTTCTATGAAGACCTTCTAGAAATAATACCCCCAAAAAATGTCCTGTTCATTATAGGGGACTGGAATGCAAAAGTAGGAAGTCAAGAAATGCCTGGAGTCAAAGGCAAACTTGGCCTTGGAGTACAAAATGAAGCAGGGAAAAATCTAGCAGAGTTATGCCAAGAGAACGCACTGGTCATAGCAAACAGTCTCTTCCAATAACACAAGATAATACTCTACACATGGACATCACCAGATGACCAATACTGAAAGCATATTGATTATATTCTTTGCAGCCAAAGAAGGAGAAGCTCTGTACAGTCAGAAAAAACAAGACTGGGAGCTGACTGTGCTTACATCATGAACTCCTTTTTGCAAAATTCAGACTTGAATTGAAGAAAGTAGGGAAAACCTCTAGACCATTCAGTTATGACCTAAATCAAACCCCTTACAATTATACAGTGGAAGTGACAAATAGATTCAAGAGATTAGATCTCATAGACAGAGGGACTGAAGAACTATGGACTGAATTTTGTGACATTATACAGTAGGTAGTAATCAAGACCATCCCCAAGAAAAAGAAATGCAAAAAGGCAAAATGGTTATCTGAGGAGTCCTTAAAATAGCCAAGCAAAGAAGAGAGTAGGAGGCAAAGGAAAAAAGGAAAGATATACCCATTTGAATGCAGAGTTCCAAAGAACAAGGAGAGATAAGAAATATTTTCTCAGTGATCAACGCAAAGAAATAGAGGAAAACAATAGAATGGGAAATACTAGATATCTCTTCAAGAAAATTAGAGATACCAAAGGAATATTTCATACAAATATGGGCACAATAAAGGATAGAAATGGTATGGACTTAAGAGAAGCAGAAGATATTAAGAGGTGGCAAGAATACACAAAAAAACCTATACAGATAACCACGATGGTGTGATCACTCACCTAGAGCCAGACATCAAGGAATGAAAAGTCAAGTGGGCCTTAGGAAGCATCACTAATAGCAAATTGGAGGTGATTCCTCTAACTAGCTCAAATGGAATTCCAGTGGAGCTATTTTCAAATCCTAAAAGTGCTGCTTTCAATATGCCAGCAAATATGGAAAACTCAACAGTGGCCATAGGGCTGGAAAAGGTCAGTTTTCATTTCAATTCCAAAGAAAGGCATCAAATGTCTTGCCCACCATTTCTCATGCCCTTCTAAAACCAGTTTGAACATCTGAAGTTCACGGTTCATGTATTGCTGAAGCCTGACTTGGAGAATTTTGAGCATAACTTTACTAGCGTGTGAGATGAGTGCAATTGTGTGGTAGTTTGAACATTCTTTGGCATTGTCTTTCTTTGGAATTGAAATGAAAACTGACCTTTTCCAGTCCTGAGGCCACTGCTGAGTTTTCCAAATTTCTGGCATATTGAGTGCAACACTTTCACAGCATTATCTTTCAGGATTTGAAATAGCTCAACTGGAATTTCATCACCTCCACTAGCTTTGTACATAGTGATGCTTTCTAAGGCCCACTTGACTTCACATTCCAGGAGTGAGTGGTCGCACCATCGTGATTATCTGGGTCGTGAAGCACTTTTTTTGTACAGTTCTTCTGTGTATTCTTGCCACCTCTCCTTAATATCTTCTGCTTCTGTTAAGTCCATAACATTTCTGTCCTTTATCGAGCCCATCTTTGCATGAAATGTTCCCTTGGTATCTCTAATTTTCTTGAAGAGATCTCTAGTCTTTCCCATTCTGTTGTTTTCCTCTATTTCTTTGCATTGATCACTGAGGAAGGCCTTTTTATCATTCCTTGCTATTCTTTGGAACTCTGCATTCAAATGTGTGTATCTTTCCTTTACTCTTTTGCTTTTTGCTTGTTTTCTTTTCACAGCTATTTGTAAGGCCTCCTCAAACAGCCATTTTTCTTGTTTGTATTTATTTTCCATGGGATGGTCTTGATCCCTGTCTCCTGTACAATGTCACAAACCTCCATCCATAGTTCATCAGGCACTATATCTATCAGATCTAGTCCCTTAAATCTATTTCTCACTTCCACTGTATAATCATAAGGGATTTGATTTAGTTCATACCTGAATGATCTAGCGGTTTTCCCTACTTTCTTCAATTTAAGTCTGAATTTGGCAATAAAGTGTTCATGATCTGAGACACAGTCAGTTCCCGGTCTTGTTTTTGCTGAGTGTATAGAGCTTCTCCATCTTTGGCTGCAAAGAATATAATCAATATTTTTTAGAGAAATGTAAATCAAAACTACAATGAGTTATCACCACATATCAGTCAGAATGGCCATTAAAAAAACAAACAAACTACAAATAGTAAATGTTGGAGAGGGTGTGGATAAATGGTACCCGTCTTCCACTATTTTTAGGAGTATAAATGGGATATAACCACCATGAAGAGTAGTATGGAAACTCCTTAAAAAGCTAAAAATAAAGCTACCACAAAATCAATCCCACATCTGGACATATAACCAAAGAAAACCATAACTCAAAAAGATACACGCATCTCATTTTTAATTGCACCAGTATTTACAATAGCCAGGGCATGTAAGTAACCATGTACACAACCATTACACAACAGAGTAATAGTTAAAGATGTGGTACTATGACAAAGCTAGATAGCATATTGAAAAGCAGAGACATTACTTTGCCAACAAAGGTCCATCTAGTCAAGGCTATGGTTTTTCCAGTGGTCACGTATGGATATGAGTGTTGGACTGTGAAGAAAGCTGAGTTCCAAAGAATTGATGCTTTTGAACTGTGGTGTTGGAGAAGACTCTTGAGAGTCCCTTGGACTGCAAAGAGATCCAACCAGTCCATTCTAAAGAAGATCAGTCCTGGGTGTTCTTTGGAAGGAATGATGCTAAAGCTGAACTCCAGTACTTTGGCCACCTTATACGAAGAGTTGACTCATTGGAAAAGACTGTGATTCTGGGAGGGATTGGGGTCAGGAAGAGAAGGGGATGACAGAGAATGAGATGGCTGGATGGCATCACTGAATCAATGGATGCGAGTCTGAGTGAACTCTGGGAGTTGGTGATGGACAGGGAGGCCTGGCGTGCTGTGATTCATGGGGTCGCAGAGTCGGACACAACTGAGCGACTGAACTGAACACATATATAATGCAATATTGTATATATGTTACTCAGCCATAAAAAGAAACAAAATTGTGCCATTTGCAGAGATGTGGATGAACCTAGAGAATGTCATATAAAGTGAAGTAAGTCAGAAAGAGAAAAACAAATGTCATATATTAACACATATATGTGGAATCTAAAAAAATGGTTTAGATGATATTGTGTCATAAATTATAATGTCTATTCTTTTACTTTCTAATAAATTTTTTCAACAAATTAAGTATAGAAGGATAGTATCTCAACATAATAAAGTCCATATAGGAAAGCTCAAGAGCTAGCATCACACTCAATAATGAAAACAATGAAAGCCTTTCCTTTAAGATCAGAAACAAGGCCAAAATACCAAAGCCTACCACTTCTGTTCAGTGTGCTGCTGCTGCTACTGCTGCTAAGTCGCCTCAGTCGTGTTCGACTCTGTGCGACCCCACAGATGGCAGCCCACCGGGCTCCCCCATCCCTGGGATTCTCCAGGCAAGAACACTGGAGTGGGTTGCCATTTCCTTCTCCAATGCATGAAAGCAAAGAGTGAAGGTGAAGTCGCTCAGTCGTGTCCGACTCCCAGCGACCCCATGGACTGTAGCTTACCAGGCTCTCCCGTCCATGGGATTTTCCAGGCAAGAGTACTGGGGTGGGGTGCCATCGCCTTCCCCGTCTGTTCAGTGTAGTACTGGGAATCCTAATCAGAGCTGTTAGGCATAAAAAAAAAAAAAAAAAAAAAATCAAATATCCAAATCAGGAAAGAAGAGATAAAATTATTACTGCTTATATATGACATGAACTTACATGTCCTAGCTATCCATAAATTATTGAACTAATAAACAAATTCAGTAACATTATAGGATAACTCTAAAATTCACATGAAACTACAAAAGATCACAAGTTATTAAATCAATTTTTGAAATGAGCAAATCAGGAAGCATTACATTTTTTCACTTTGTAATACACTAGAAAACTAAAATAATCAAAACAATATGGTACTGTCTTAAAGACAGACATTTAGACCAGTAAAACATAATAGAAAGTCCTGAAAATAAATTCACATTTTTATAATCCATTTTTCTTTAACAAAGATGCAAAGAATAACCAATGAAAAAACAGTAGTTTTTCATTAAATGATGTTGGAAAATCTAGATATCCAGGTGCAGAATTATAATATAATTTGTTTATATCTTACACTATAAACAAATTCAATTCAAAACAGATTTGACTAAATGCAAGATCTTAAACTGTAAAACTCCCAGAAGGAAAAATAGGGGAAAGATTTACGACATTGGTCTTGACAACAATTTTATGGCTATGACATCAACAACATAGGCAACAGAAGCAAAAGTAAATAAGTAGGATGCCATCAGTTAAAAAGTTTCTTCACAGCAAAAGAAAACAACCAACAGAGTAAAAAATTAAGCAACAGAATGGGAAGAAACATATGCAAATTATATATATATAAAGGAGAACATCTAAGAAACTCAAAAGCAATTAAAAGCTATTAATACAATTAATGCAATTTTTAAAAGGGCTAAAGACTTGCATAGACATTAAGAAGATATGTAGTTTTCAGCATAGCCAATCATCAGGGAAATGTGAATCAAAACTAGATAAGATGTCACCTCATACCTGTTAAGATATCTATTATTGAAATAACTACAACTACAATCACAAAAGACAAGTGGTGATGATGTGGAGAAATTGGAGCCCTTGCACACTGTTGATTCCATTGCAAAATAGTGAAATTGCTATGGAAAATAGCATATAGCTTTCTCAAAAACTTAAAGTTTGAACTATTATATGCTCTAGCAATCCCTTTCTGGATATTTATCTAAACAAATTGAAACCAGGGACTTGAGGAGATATTGACAGTCCTTTGTTCACTGCAACCCTATTCACAATAGCCCAAATGTGGAAACAAATTAAATGTCTATAGACAGATGATTGTATAAAGAAAATGTGGTATATACATATAAAAAACACTATTAAGCCTTTAAAGGGCTTCCCTAGTGGTTCAGATGGTAAAGAATCTGCCTGTAATATGGGATACCTGGGTTTGATCCCTGGGTCAAGAAGATCCAGGAGGATCTCCAGGAAGATCTGATTCCTGGAGAAGGAACTGGCAACCCACTGCAATATTCTTGCCTGGGAAATCCCATGGATCCTCTTAACTTGGTGGGCTGCAGTCCATGAGATCATGAATCAGACATAACATGGAGAGAAAAGCCTGGCAAACTATATAGTCCAAGGGGTCACAAAGAGTTGTCCAAGGGGTCACAAAGAGTTGGATATGCCTGAGTGACTAACACACACAAGCCTTTAAAAAGAAGTAATTCTGGATTATGAGACAACACCGGTGAACCTTTAGGATATTATGCTACATAAAATAAGTCAGGAACTGTAGACAAATATTGTATGATTCTTTTATAAAGTACATAAAAGCATCAAATTCATAGAATCAAAGAGTGGAATGGAGGTTGCCAGGAGTAAGGGGAAGGTTAAAATGTGGAGCTGCTAATCAACGAGAATAGTTTCATTCAGTTAAGCAAGATGATTAAACTCTAGAGACCTACTTTAAAACTTTGTACCTATAGTCTATGGTAACAGATCGCATACTTGAAAATTTGTTTAAAGGGTATAGTTCATGTGAAGTGTTTATGCCACAATAAAACAATCAAAATAATATTCCACAAAAGTGATTTGGAGACATGAACAAGTTTATTCTAAAATTTATGGGAAAAATAAAGCCACTTTGAAAAAGAAGAATAAAGTGAAAGATTTACTCCGTGTAGAATTAAGCCTTATTTTATTGCTTCAGTAATCAAGGCAGTGTGATACTGGCAGAGATAAGGACATATAAATTAATGTAACAGAATAAAGAACTCAGAAACACACCCACACTAATTCAAACAGTGAATTTTTATATGAACTTTGCAAAACAGCTTAACTGAAATATAATTTACATACCATAAATTCATCCTTTAAAGTTTATAATTAAGTGATTTTACTCTATTCACAGAGTTTGCAATTATTACCACTAATTTTAGAACAAGTGACCTTTGACAAAGATGGGAAAGCAAAGCAGCAGAGGAAGTGCAGCCATTTCAACAAATAAACCTCAAGTTGAACTTCTTACCTGTGTGAAAGTTAGCTCGAGTCAGATCATGGACTTAAATGTAAAATAGGAAATTATGAAATTTTAGAAAAAGAAAAAAAATGAAAGAAAATCTTCAGAATTTAAGACTAGGAAAATATTTCTTAAATTTGACAGCAAAAGCATGAGCTATTGAATTAGACTTAATCTAAATTAAAACCTTTTGCTTGGTGAAAGATCTTGTTAAGAGAAAAAAAAAAAAAAAAACTACAGATGGGCAGAAAAGATTTGCAAACCACATGCCCAATGAAGGACTAATATCTGGAATACATAAAAAATCAAGACTCAATTAAAAAATTATTTCATTAGAAAAATGGGTAAAATATATGAGCATTTCAGTGGCAAATAAGCATGTGAAAATATGTTTGATATTATCAGTCATTAGGGAAATGGAAATTATAATAATCATGAGATATCACTGCAAAGTTATCACATTTGCTAAAATGAAAATAATTATAATATCAAATGCTGATGATTATGCATATAAATTGTTTCATTAACACATTATTGATGGAAATGTGAAATGGTACAACCTCTCAGGTACATTACCTTATAAAGCTAATATATAATTAACACATGAAATAAAAAATATGGTCATTTATTTCAGAGAAATAGAGATTTGTTTTATGTTCATATGCAAACCTCTACCCCTACACAAATGTTCACAGCACGTTTATTCATAATACAAATACATGAAATAGTTCAGATGGTCTTCAGTTAAAGAAATTTCAAAAACTTCAACCTCCATAAAATGAATAATACTCAAAAATAGAAAAAAATCACTTAATAACTTGATGAAATATCCAAGGAATTATGCAAGTGAAAAAAGCCAATCCCAAAATGCACATCTCATAAGATCCATTTATATAGAATTTTTAAACTTATCAAATAGTGGAAAAGAAATTGGTGATTGTCAGCAGTTAAGAGAACAGTCAGGAAAGGAAAGTGGGTATGGTTATAAAAGGGCTATGTGAAGGAATCTTCTGGTTGTGAAACAATTTTCTATTCTGACTGCAACATTATCATTATTTACAATAGTCAGGACATGGAAGAACCTAAATTTCCATTGACAGATGAATGGATAAGGAAGATGTGGTACATATGTATAGTGAAATATTAGTCACAAATAAGAATAGAACTGAGTCATTTATAGAGATATGGATGGACCTAGAGTCTGTCATACAGAATAAATTGTTAGAAAGACTAAATATCATATAGTAAATCATGTATGTGGAATCTGTAAAAATGGTAGAGATGAACCTATTTGCAGGATAGGAATAGAGATGCAGATGTAGGAAAGGGACATGTGGACATGGAGAGGGAGGAGGGCAGGATGAATTGCGAGATTGGGATTGATATATGTACACTGTCATGAGTAAAACAACTAGTGGGAAGCTGCTGTATAATACAAGGAGCTCAGCTAGGTGCTTTGTGATGACTTAGAGGGATAGGATGGGGTGGACCAGAGGGAGGTCCAAGAAGGGACTGATATATGTGTATGCTCTACTGTGCTGTGCTCAGTTGCTCAGTCAAGTCTGACTCTTTGTGACCCCATTGACTATAGCCCTCCAGGCTACTCTGTCCATGGAATTTTTCAGGCAAGAATACTGGAGTGAGTTGCCATTTCCTCCTTCAGGGGATCTTCTCAACCCAGAAACAGAACACATGCCTTTGTGTCTGTTGTATACATATAGCTTATTCTTATACAGCAGAAGCTAACACAGAACTGTAACACAACTATGTTCCAATTAAAAAAAAATTATCACTGGGTAAATTTCTTAAAAGGAGCATGTGATCTCTCTGCATTATTTTGACAATTGTGTAAAACCTACAGTTATCTCAAAATAAATAGTTTATTAATAATGATGATGCTACTTACTGCCACTGCTACTATTAATAAAAATACAAGATAAGAGAAAATGCAGTCCTGGTCTTTTCATTCTGGAGTGTGCAGTAAAATGAAAGGAGGATGAACATGCATAAAAGATAATGAAAGCAAATAAATCTGAGGTGAGATACTTACTACAATAACACAAACCATTCTGTGAAGTAATCAAGGCTCTTTGGCACTCAGGAGGCAGGTTTCACATTATGATTCATCCTTTACAAATTGGAAAATCCTGATTGAATCCTCTAGCCTACCTGGAACTTATTTTCTTCATATGTGGAAGAATCATCCACGTGCTCTTCAGTTAACTGCATAGCACAAGATTAGTTATATCAATACTAAACACTTCAGTTTTTCTTGGCAGTTAACTCTGTTGCATCTTCTTATTTTTCTAATGATAAGTGCCTACTTGCAATGCAGCAGTATCTCAAGGAAATATACATGTATTCTGAGACTAATGCTCTAAATCATTTGATTATTTGGATATTTCATCTCCAGTCCAATATTATATTAAGTCAAGTGTTTCAGTAGAAAGTTGGAAAAAGGATCAACTTCTCATTGTTAATAGTCATTTTAGAATGATGGCACTGAAGAAGATATGAAAAATCATTTACCTTAAATTCTTCATTTTAAGTGTGTGACAACAAATCTAGATAGAGGGATAACTGAGGTCATAGCCTATATATTTAATGGTCTGGGAAGATAGAATGAGGCATGCTCCTGTGTTATGAAGCTCCACTCTCTCATACTTGAAACATCGAGAAAGCATACCTATCTATGCCACATGGCAAAAAAGAGAGAGAGAGCGCATGAGAAATTGTATAACAGCACTTACATGCAGGCACGCCTCACTGTGCTCCCATTCCACTGGATAAAACAAATAACAATGCCACTGTGTCTAACCCAGGAGGATATACAACTGCAGCCCTTCATGTGCCCTACTCTGAATGAATAATGAAATCTTTCTGGAAATGGAGGTGATGAGAAAGACTGTTTGAGACCCACTGTGAGTGACAAAATGTTACAGAGATGCTGTGAATCAACTTAAATTTATTTTGTATCTTTATATTTAGTCTGCTATAAACAATTGCATGAGTGATTTGCTAAATTATACCCACATGATTATATTCATGATGATTGTCTCTCATTGCCAAGCAAAATTTATCACTTCTTGACAAGTAAATTTCTTTTCTCACTGCACACAGAAGTCTCTTTTCCCCATTCTTGCATTTGTAATCCACCAATATTTTCTGGCTGAACTTCTGTGTCTTTGATGCTAGTAGTTCATCTGTCTGTAGCAAGTTTTCTCAACCTCACCAATATTAACATTGGGGCATGGATAATTTTGCTTTGGGGAGGGCTGTTTTCTGCATTGCAGAATGTTTATTAACATCCATGGCCTTGACCGAGGAAGTGTCAGTTTCTACTTCTCACCAGTTATGAGAACAAAAATCTCCAACATTGCCAAAATCCTCTGGGGTCGAAAATCTTTACACATTCAAAGACTGAGAACTACTGATCTACAACTTATGGACTGATAGTTCCTTTTCTTTCTATTGCCATTGAAAGCTTTTATTTCTTCAATGCCTAGCTGAAATCCTACTTTCTAAATAGATATTAAGATGTCTCCTGTTTTCTTACTTTTTTCTTTTGAGAAAGTTTGGATTTGTAATATTTTTCTCATTTAAAGTACTTTAACTTGTTGACTCATGATACAATACTTCTACAAAATTTGTTCAGTGCAGCACTATTTATAATAGCCAAGACATGGAAGCATGTCTTGACACATGAATGGATAAAGAAGATGTGGCACATATACACAATAAAATATTACTCAGCTATAAAAAAGAATGAAATAATGCCATTTGCAACAACATAGATGGATTTAGAGATTAACATACAAAGTGAAGTAAGCCAGATAAAGACAAATATCTATATCACATATATGTGGAGCTTTAAAAAAAGATACAGATGAACTTACTTACAAAGCAAATAAACTAGCAGACAGAGATAACATACTTATGTTTACCAAAGAGGAAAAGGGGGATACATTAAGAGTTTGGGATCAACATATACACATTGAAATGAAGTGAAGTCATTCAGTTGTGTCCAACTCTTTGTGACCTCATGGACTGTAGCCCGCCAGGCTCCTCTGTCCATGGGATTCTCCAGGCAAGAATACTGGAGTGGGTTACCATTTCCTTCTCCAGGGGATCTTCCCGACCCAAGGATCAAACTTGGGTCTCCCACATTAGAGGCAGATGCTTTAACCTCTGAGCCAGCACTGTAAATCACATATACACATTATTATATATAAAATATATGACCAATAAGGATTTTCTATCTAGCACAGAGAACTATGCTCAATATTTTATAACAACACATAAGGAGAAAGAATCTGATATATATTTATGTATATATGTATGTATATGTATATATACACACACATATAACTGAAACACTTTGCTGTATACCTGAAACTAACACAATATTGTAAATAAAGTATACTCCAACTAAAAAACAAAAACAAAGAAAACAATTCCCAGAAAAAGTAAAGAGCTACATCATTATTACATAAACTGTAAGTGACAAATTATGTTTTGTAATGTGGCACCAATGCATTAGCTGCAATGTTAAGATAACCTGCTAACTTCATGAAATTTTTTCTACTGTATTTGTTACCTTAGTGTTATTTTCACTGATTTTTTTTATGGATGCTTATTCTGCTTCTGTTAGAAAATAGTACTAGAATTCCATTAGGATCTTTTGTTTTTTTGCATAATATTTTATGTCATCTAAAATATTTTTATTAATTGATTATTTATTTTTCCAGTATTTTTGCCTAGAAAATCCCAGGGACGGGGGAGCCTGGTGGGCTGCCGTCTATGGGGTCGCACAGAGTCGGACACGACTGAAGCAACTTAGCAGCAGCAGCATATGGCAAAACCAATACGGTATTGTAAAGAAAAATAAAGTAAAAATTAAAAAATTAAAAAAAAAAAAAAGAAAGGGGCAGTTTAGTTCTTATGGCAAAACTCTATGTTTTAACAACTAGTATTAGCCTTATTTTAGATATGAAGAAATTGAGTGTCAAAGATTTAATGGTAGGTATTTGACAGGGTCTGTACTCTAGTCTAGGCTGATTGAATTCATAGCACATATTCTGTAACTGCTACCATTAAACAAATAAAAACTCTTTATTGCATTATTTTCACTCCTATTGTCTTAATTTGGGCATGATTGCACAAGGCCAAGTATACCTGGTGGCCATACACAAATCAGCAGAAGTCATCATGATATGACAGACTCACCTTCTCATTACAAACTGTCATGGTCCAGTGGGAACTTTCAGGCCCCGGCATTGTCCATCAGTAGCCCTTTAAAGCACTTTTCTTAACCTTTACTCCAATGATGGAATGCTACTCAACACCTAGAAAAATGAAATAAGCAAATAAGAAATCACTCTCAAGTATATATATTAGGATGTGAGTTGACTCCTTTTTAATTGACTGGATATATGCCACTTTTTATTATGCGCCATTCTGTAGTGATGAATTGTGACTCAAAGTTCTTTATTTCTTGAAACCCTATAACCGCAGGACCATTTGTTTTGTCTGCATTATACAAAGGTTCTATATTCTTTTCAAAAGTTGGACTTATTAATTTAGTAAAACCAACATATTCTTCTGACTTCAAAATCAGAACATATTATGACATGTGTGATAACAAGACAGAAAGTTTGAAACTGGAACTTTCCTGAAAGAGTAATTTCAAGAACAGTTGCTATAATTACACATGTTTGTTTTATAGGGTTAAGTTAAGGTAATCTATTCAAAAGATAAATTCAATTTAGAAGCCAAAACTTTTTTAAAGGACTTTGATTTTTATCCTATAGTTCCCAAGCCCAGGCTAGCTACTTGATATTTCCAAATGACTGAAGCTGTCTGTGATCCTTTTCTGTTATCCATTCTGCACATGGCATAGATACACATTTAGAGTTAATGAGCCAGGGAAGGGGCTGCACTTTTCATTTCTAAAACAGTCCTTTCTGTTCTGATGGAACTATTTGAATAATCTCAAACTCTGTTCACAGTGTGAATTCATCTGAAACTCCAGGACGTTTTCCTTCTGGGGATAAAACAGGACCAACCTGTAACACCTCTCCTTCCCTTTACACTAGATCAAAGAGTTCCTCAATTTGTTCACAAAAGAAAGTTTTGTAATATGAGGAGATAATGAGTCTTGTTCCTTAAGACTCTGGTACCCAGTCTCATCCAGGGCCCCTTTCCCTCCCTCTTATTCCTCAAGTGCAGTCCTAGACCTTGCATCCAGGAAGGGAAGGGCTTGCTGTTCTTCCCTAGACTGTGTGTTGGCCACTGCCAGCACACAGGTGGCAGTAGAGGACTGAGTTGAAACCAGCAGCCTTTGCTGCTCCATTTCCACAAGGCTGGTGCTGCAGCCCTGTGAGCCCCACTGTAGCAGAATCACTCAAACAGTCCTGCTACCTGAACATGGGCTCCATCATGCTCATGCTAGCCCAGCCTGGAGTAGTTTCAAAGGCAAATAAACTGCCAGACTCGATGTGACGTGTTGAGCCAAGTCTGCCTCTGTGGCTTCAACAAGCATCTGTTTTCTTTCCTACATCTTACAATTTGCTTCAAGTTGTATCTAAATAATTTTTCACTCCACTACATTTTCTTATCTCTTAAAGAAACATCATCATCATTTTAGGGAAATTGCCTTTTCAAGTGGAAGGAAAGGAAGAAGGGAGGGGAGATGGAAGAAAGGGAGAGAAGGAGGAAGAGAGGGAGGGAAGGAGGGACTAACCATATATTTATAAAGTAAATAATACAACTCAACAATATAATAGTCTTAAAACATTAACAGTGAAGTTAAATACATTCTGTTAGTCTACTATCTACAAAATAAACATCAAATGTCTTGTCAAAAAAGGAGGTGTCTATTAAATTCACAATAAATAGGGTGTATATCTGGTTCCAGCCCTTCCCACAAATACTGAATCACCCAGCCTTTAAGACCAAGCATTTCTCCATGTGTCTCATCCCAATGCTCCATTCTGTGCCTGTGAATAGTAAGCTTTGTTCCTACAATGTGCTCCTCTCCCTACAATACCTAGCAAATCACTCACCCTAAAAAGTCAATCCTAAAGTCATCTTGTCTATGAAGAGCTTTTTCCTAGTACAAGTTATTTTTGTTTTTGTATCTTCCTTATATCTCTTCTCAGACAATTATTGGCATGGCCATGATGGATTGAGTTATTCATCCAAAATCATTACTCCATTGTAACATTATACTTTCACAGCCTTGCCAAGTGGTGGTGTTATTCCTCAGTACTTTTACTTTATGAGTTCAGGTAACTTAATTTGTTCAGTAGGGCATTAGCAAGACAACACAAGAAGAATCTTGGGATGTGCTTGTGTGGCTGGGTTTGCCCTCTCATGCTCTGTCATCACCATGAGAAGACATACCCTGGATTACTGCTTGCCTTTCAGCCCAGATCTCAAGTAAGACACATGAGGCACATAAAAATCTGATGTGCAGTCTGGAGCCAAGATTCTGGATCAAGCCTAGATTATCTAACACCAACTAATGCACACACTGAGGAGTGAGAAAAATAAATATAGGTTATGATAATTTTGGGGTATTTAGTTGTTATTTAAAATTAGCATTATTGTGGCAACATCTCATTGATAAAATATTCCTCCTCTGTTAAGAACTCAAGGTCAAAAACTTATTTTCCTTTATCTTGAGAAATTCTTATTAATTTAACTGCATAGAATAATGATGCTCCTATTGTGATTGATATAAAGTTGACTGGCCTAAGTGTTATGTCTTCACAAAACCTAATTGTCAGGTAGGACTGATAAGACACAAATATATGTAGACAAAATGCAGAAGAATGTAATGTGTCATGAGACTCCTCACAGTCAAATTTTACAATGTGACTAAGGAAGTTTTTGTGACTATATGAAAGTATCTGAGTGGAATTTTGAAAGCAGACAGAATTTATTTCAGCAATCAGAAAGAAAATTAACATTGTAAAAGAATGGGTCTAGACTTTCAGGGGAAAATGGAAGGGCTTTCATAGACAGATACCGTAACAAAAACACAAGGAAATTCACTCATTGAAAACTGTAGTTGGGCTAGTGTGTGGAATAAATAAAAGTATCATGGAACCAAGATGGAAATACTGAAAGGCAATCCCAGAATTGTTAATTTTAAACTAAAAAATATATATTTCCTTCATTAGGCAATGAAGAGCCATTTCAGTTTTCCGAGAAGGTGAGTGAATTCATTCTGTATGTATTAAGATAAAAGAGTCTTAGGCATGACACATGATATTAGGATAAAATTCTATGTGGAAAGTAGAACAGAAGTAAAAATTCAAAGACATCAAGATATTTAAAATTTCTAACAGTTAATGAAGATAAGCATATTCATGTATATTTTAAATGTATAGGTAGAAAATCACTATGATATTCAGACTCTATGACATGAATTTTAAAAAGTGATATAACACCTTTTTATTTTTCAGTGTCAGCTTTTACAGTGTGGATTTTTTTTTTTCCTTGCAACTAATTATAGTTGAAACATTTTAAGTGTAAATTTCCTTTGTGAAAGGAAATACATTACCTATCAAAAAATTAGGAAGTAGTAGAACAAAAAGATTTGAAGACCACCACTTATCCCCATTTTCTAAGGGATGAAAAGACATGAAACTATTTTCCTTGCCTTATAAATTTTGGAAATCCTATGTGAATAATGCATCCCCTGCCTGTACAATGTACTTTAGCATTTTTAAGGTTATAGAAATTACTAAAAGTACTTGACCACAGACCTTTCTCCAGTATTTTTGTTGTTGTTGTTCAAATAATGATTATTAATAATTAATGCAGGTGGTTTTCTGTGGGGTACAATCCAAAGAAACATTTTAAAGTGGAAAGAATTAACAGTTACTTAATCTGGCTACATATGGACAAAGAATGCTTTGGGGATTTGGGACAAAAACACATTTCTAACTCCTTCAATGCTTAAAAGTTCATTCTAGCCCCAGTTAAGAATGGGCTTTATGAAGTAAAAACAGAGGAGCCACATGCTTCAGGGCCTAAAAATAAGATTAATTTGATCAGTAAAGGGAAAACAGAGGAAAATGACTGAAGCAGGGAAATAAAGGAAATTCCTATAATAAATATGTTGAGAAATGATTATTTGAAATAATAATGATTTGAGAAAAAGCAAAGGTAAAAATTAGGATTGCTCTTGAGTCTCTGATATTTTTAAAGGAGTTAAGATTTTTTGTTTTGTTTTCAGCTGATGTGTGAGCCAAAACAATTCTATTTCTCCCTTTAGCTTAAGACTCCAGTTGTTACAGAACACAGGGCTGGCTGCTAACTGCTCAAAAATCAATACTGGAGAAAAAGAAAAGCTGCTTTTAATCATAATGCTGCTAATCTGTGGAGTTGGTGCACTCAGTGTCCCCCAAAAACCATCTCCAAAGATTCTACCCAGCCATTAAAATTTTTTAAAGGGAAAAAGAGATGTCACTTTAGTTAATCATTAAGATAAGAAGTCAGAGTCACCACTATTTCCCACTGCATGCAGGTTTGTTGACTTCTTGTTATCTTTCTTTAGATCCTATCTTATTCTCTGTGCACAGTTTGTTCTGAAGGGAAAGCTAGGGAAGAGATCTGATCATTTGTTAATTAATTTTTTTCATTTCTTCTCCTTTGATTTATAGAAATAACCAATAGGTTAGGCAAAGTATTGTGTGATTAAAAGATTTAAAAGGTGTGCTAGGGCTAGAGATGAGTAGCCCAGGAGGGTACCTGATCTAAGTGAGTTACAGTGTATCTTTGCTTAAAGTGACAAGAAAAGGAGTTTCCTGCTGAGGGTCATTTCCTGCAAAGAGCTGCTTCCACGGATTTTAGGTAACTAAAATATTCCTTAGTTAATATCATTGAAATGTAGTTTCAGAGTAATTTTTCTAATGAAGGAGATACAAATCATATGTATGTGCGTTAATATAAAATATTATGTTCTAAACTATTAAAAACATATTTATTTTTTATCATAGAACTACAGAAACATGCCGATATGGAAAACCATAACTGAAACAACAGAACAGATAAACACAACAAGAAAGAAAAAGAAAATCCAGGGAGCATAAGAACACTAACCCTAACTTAAAAATATCAATTAGTACCTTCAGAAAGGTTCAAAAGTCTAACTACAGATAGTAAATAAAATCTTTAAAACAGTAGAAAAATAATCTGCTATGAAAAATCAGAGACTGAGAGTCTTGGAAATTAAAATCAAGATTCAGTTCAGTTCAATTCAGTCTCTCAGTCGTGTCCAACTCTTTGGACCCCAATGGACTGCAGCACGCCAGGCTTGCCTGTCCATCACCAACTCCTGGAGTTTACCCAAATTCATGTCCATTGAGTTGGTGATGCCATCTAACCATCTCATTCTCTGTCATCACCTTCTCCTCCCACCTTTAATCTTTTCCAGCATCAGTGTCTTTTCAAATGAGTCAGTTCACATCAGGTAGCCAAAGTATTGGAGTTTCAGCTTCAACATTAGCCCTTCCAATGAACACTGAGGACTTATCTCCTTTAGGATGGACTGGTTGGATCCTCTTGCCATCCAAGGGACTCTCAAAAGTCTTCTCCATCACCACAGTTCAAAAACATCAATTCTTCTATGCTCAGCTTTCTTTATAGTCCAACTCTCACATCCATACATGACTACTGGAAAAACCATAGCCTTGACTAGATGGACATTTGCTGGCAAAGTAATGTCTCTGCTTTTTTAATATGCTATCTAGGTTATTTGTGTTAAAAACTTTTTTTTTTTAATCAATTAACTCTCAAATTTTTTGAGACCTACTGGTCACAAGACACCTCACCATCTCCCACTCTCCCACTAACAGCCCCCTTCAAACACCAAAGTACTTATTTATACCTCTTTGTTGATATTTTTACACTCCTACATTTTATAAAGCAGCATTCTCTTAGGTTTCTTTCTGTTTCTTTAATACCTCATGCACTTCCCCTTCAGTAATTCAACCTTATTTTCCCTGCCCTGTATGTGTTAACATTCTGCACCTTTTTTTTTTTTTTTAAATCTCTTTCAGTAGTATCTTTTCTCCTTAGCTCTCAAACTTTTTACCTAACAGTATATCAACTCATGAGACCTCGGTAATAATACAGTCCACAAAAGTTTGATTTCCTTTTCCTTCCACAAGACATCATTCTGCCCCATCACCTCATTGGTATTATGCTGAATGACCTCGTGAGTAAAAGGCAGTGACATTTCTAAACACAGTGGTAAGATATTTGATTCTCAGAAAGTGGGGAAAATAATACAGTCCACAAAAGTTTGATTTCCTTTTCCTTCCACAAGACATCATTCTGCCCCATCACCTCATTGGTATTATGCTGAATGACCTCGTGAGTAAAAGGCAGTGACATTTCTAAACACAGTGGTAAGATATTTGATTCTCAGAAAGTGGGGAATAAATCCACTAAAATTCAGTGGCCTTCCACCTCAGTGAAACTTCTGAGAATCCAGTGATATATGGCATGCCAAGATATTTCTTCTAAGGTGAAGGTTAAGTTGTTGCATCTGGCTTTTCCTGAAAGCCAAACAAGGCATGATGTCTAGTGGAACTCTTGAGGTTTTAGAGGCAACATATTTCTCATTTGAGTATAAGACTCCAGCCCATCTACCAAGTAACTCAATAAAGTTGATACTGGAACTTCCCTGGCAGCCATCTGCCAGGATTCTGCGCTTCTACTGCAGGAGACATGGGTTCCATCCCTGGACAGAGAACTAAGATCCCCCATACTGCAAGACCAAAAAACAAACAAACAAAAACAAGCTGCTACTTTTGAGTGTGGCCCACTTGATACCTGGTAGAGATGGTGTCCACTTGGGTAATATTATCCAGCAGATTGTATGGCCATATGGCATTTGAAATGTCAATGGAAGATACAGATAAAGTTTTCTGCATCAGGATTTTGGAATAAAGCCTTGACATACTCTATGGATAACTACTCTCCTTTTTCTCAAAAAGCTCTTGAATTTCTACTAAGCTTTTGTAGGACTGAACACTTAACCATGTACCACCAAGTAATCATGTTATCTGAGCTGCCCATCATGAACAGGGTCTTATATGAATCACCAGACTATTAAAATAGGCATGCACATGAGTACTCCAACAGAACTTGAACAAGCATTGAGATACCTGTTAAACTACAGGGAAGTGGCACAATTTCCCCTTGTCTTCTCTCTCCAGCCTGTCCTCACAAAGAGTTTGGACTCATGAGGAGTTTCCTATAATCTGGTTACAGAGAAAGGGAAAACTTTGGTTTTATTTGCAGATGGTTCCTCCAGTATTTTTACCTGTAGAATCCCATAGACAGAGGAGACTGACGGACTACAGTCCATAGGATTGCAAAGAGTTGGACATGACTGAAGTGACTTAGCATGCATGCACTGCAGGATAGGCAGAAACCTCCCCAAAGTGGTGCCCCTTTCTTGGACCTCCCTAGAGGACAAAGGTTCATATAGTCACAGCTATGACTTTTTTTTTTTTTTTTTCCAGTATTCATGTGCTGAGGTAAGAGCTGGACCATAAAGAAGGCTGAGCACCAACTAATTGATACTTTCTAACTATGGTGCTAGAGAACTCTATGAGTCCCTTGGACAGCAAGGAGATCAATCCAGGCAATCCTAAAGGAAATCAACCCTGAATATTCACTGGAAGGACTGGTGCTGAAGCTGAAGCTCTAATACTTTGGTCACCTGATGTGAAGAGCTGACACATTGGAAAGACCCTGATGTTGAGTAAGATTGAGGACAGGAGGAGAAGGGGATGGTGGAGGATAAGGTTGTTGGATGGCATTATTGACACAATGATCACAAGTTTGAGCAAACTCCAGAAGACAGTGAAGGACAGAGAAGCCTGGCATGCTGCAATCCGTGGGGTTGCAAAGAGTCAGATACAATTTAATGACTGAACAACAAACAAAGGATAGTAGTGAAGAGAAATCCTCTTAGTAGGTACGATTTTAAGCATACTTGTTTTTGTTTTTGCCTCAAAGGATAAAAGGCCAGAGGTATAATTTTAGTAGTTACAGAAGGAGGTGAAAAAGGCAATGCAGCTTCAGAGGCCAAGATCAGTGCACCTAGTATAGTCATAGAAACAAAAGTACACAGGCACTCAGGAGGAATGTACAGAAATGATAAAAGAGATCTTAGGGGATTTGGGCAGAGTAATGACAGTGTCTTCACCAAGTACAAATCTTATTTTATTACTTTTCCTGAATGTAGCACCATCTACAGGGCTTAGTCTATTGAAGTATAAAAATTTAAGTTGCTGATTTGATATATAGTTCTATCATATACCAAGCTCCCATTTATGTGTGGATCCATCTATCTAAATGTTTTCCCTGTATCAAATGCAGCACTGTTTTAATTACTGTAGGGTTAAAATGTCTGATAGCATATATCATCAATAAATAGTCTTCAGCTTCAAACTTATCATGCCAATTCTTAAGCCTTTAATTTTTCATATGAATGAGAAGGTCAATTTCTTATTTTCACTTCATCATTGCTATTAGGATTTTAATAGGAATGCCACTGGATTTGTAGATTAATTGACATATTTGTAACACTGAGCCTTCCAATTCATACACATTCCTTACTGTTTCATTTATGTAGGTACTTTATTTTTTCAATAGGTTGTATCATCGTCTCTAAGAACATCTTGTTTCTATCTTTTTGATTTAAGTACTAAAGTTTTGTTTCTATTTTGAACAATTTATCTTTTTAAAATGAGATTTTATTTTCATTGTATAAATATGACATTAATTTTTACACATGGATTTTATATATTTTTTTTTTTTTTAATTTATCAAGTCTAAATTTATGGCTCAGAATGTTCCTGGAGAATGTTCCATGCTGTCTCTTATACACATCTAGATGTGTATAAGAGACAGACCTTGATGAACTCCTTGATTAGTTCTAATGTATTATAAATTCTATCATATTTTTAATGTAAATAATGATATTATCTGCACATAAAGTATTATAGCTTCTTCATTTCTATTTTTATGTCTATTGTTTTTCCTTGTTTGCTTTCTTAATGAACATTCAAAAGTTTGCAGTTAAATAGACTTAACTTATTCTTTTCTCTTCCTATGTAGATAAGGATCATTTTTACTATGACAGGGTGTTGATTCTTACTGAATTATTTTTATTTCTCCATTGAGATATTTGCATAAGTATTCCTTCTAAGTATGGTAATGAGGTTTTACATTAATATGTTTTTTAAAAAATCATTTATTGAAAAGATAATTTCTTTAAAGAATTTTGTTGTTTTCTGTCAAACCTCAACATGAATCAGCCATAGGTATACATACTATTCCCTCCTTTTTGACCTTCCTTCCCATTTCCATCCCCATCCCACCCCTCTAGCTTGATACAGAGCCCCTGTTTGAGTTTCCTGAGACATACAGCAAATTCTCATTGGTTATCTATTTTACATATGGTAATGTAAGTTTCCATGTTACTCTTTCTATACATTTCATCCTCTCCTCACCTCTCCCCATGTCCATTGCTGCCCTGTAAATAAATTCTTCAGTACCATTTTTCTAGATTCCGTACATACCCCTTTGAATATGATATTTATTTTTCTCTTTCTGACTTACTTTACTCTGTGTAATAGGTTCTAGATTCACCCACCTCATTAGAACTGATTCAAATGTGTTCCTTTTTATAGCTGAGTAATTCCACTGTGTATGTACCACAACTTTTTTATCCATTCATCTGTCAATGGACACCTAGGTTGCTTCCATGTTCTAGCTATTGTAAATAGTGCTGCAATGAACAATGGGATACATGTGTCTTTTTCAATTTTGGTTTCCTCAGGGTATATGACTAAGAGTGAGGTTGCTGGGTCATATGGTGATTTTATTTCTAGTTTTCTTAAGGAATCTCCATACTGTCTTCCATAGTGGCTGTATCAATTTACATTCCCACCAACAGTACAAGAGCATCATCCCCTTTTCTCCACACCCTCTTCAGCATTTATTGTTTGTAGACTTTTTGATGATGGCCATTCTGTCCGGTGTGAAGTGATATCTCATTGCAATTTTGATTTACATTTCTCTAATAATGAGTGGTGTTGTGCATCTTTTTGTGTGCTTATTAGCCATCTGTATATCTTCTTTGGAGAAATGTCTGTTTAGGTCTTTTTCTCACTTTTTTATCCAGTTGTTTGGTTTTTTGGTAATGAGTTGTATGAGCTACTTGTGTATTTTGGAAATTAATACTTTGTCAATTGTTTAATTTGCTATTATTGTCTCCCATACTGAGGGTTGTTTTTTCACCTTGCTTATAGTTTTCTTTGCTATGCAAAAGCTTTTAAGCTTAATCAAGTCCCATTTGTTTACTTCTGCTTTATTTCCAATACTCTAGAAGGAGGGTCATGAAGGATCTTGCTTTGATTTATGTAGAGTGTTCTGCTTATATTTTCCTCTAAGAGTTTTACAGTTCGGGGTCTTATATGTAGGTATTTAATCCATTTTGAGTTTATCTTTGTGCATGGTGTTAGGAAGTGCTCTAATTTCATTCTTTTACATGTAGCTGTCCAGTTTTCCCAGCACCATTTATTGAAGAGGCTCTTATTGCCCCATTGTATATTCTCACCTCCTTTGTAAAAAATAAGGTACCGATAGGTGCATGGGCTTATTTCTGGGCTTTCTATCTTATTCTTTTGGTCTATATTTCTTTTTTTTGGTGCCAGTACCATACTGTCTTGATTACTATAGCTTTGTAGTATAATCTGAGGTCAGGAAGGTTGATTCCTCCAGCTCCATTCTTTCTCAAGACTGCTTTGGATATTCAGGGTCTTTTGGGTTTCCATATAAACTGTGAAATATTTTGTTCTAATTCTGTGAAAAATGCCATTGGTACATTGGTAGGGATCACACTGAATCTGTAAATTATATTTGATAGTACATTCATTTTCATAATATTGATTCTTCCTACCCAGGAACATGGATCATCTCCCATCTGTCTATGTCATTTTTTGATTTTTTCATTAGTGTCTTATAATTTTCTGTATACAGTTCTTTTGTCTCCTTAGGTAAGTTTATTCCTAGATATTTGATTGTTTTTGTTCCAAGGGTGAATGGAATTGATTTCTTAATTTCTCTTTCTGATTATTCATTGTTAGTATATAGAAATGCAAGTGATCTCTGTGTATTGATTTTGTTTCTTGCCACTTTGCTAAATTCACTGATTAGCTCTAGTAAGTATCTGATATTGTCTCTAGGGTTTTCTGTATACAGCATCATATCATCTACAAACAGTGAGAGCTTTGCTTCCTCTTTCCTGATCTTGATTCCTTTTATTTATTTTTTTCTTCTTTGATTGTTGTAGCTAGGACTTAGAGAACTATGTTGAGTAACAGTGGTGAAAGTGGACACCCTTGTCTTGTTCCTGGTCTTAGGGGGAATGCTTTCTGTTTTGCACCATTGAAGATAAAGTTTGTTATTCAGTTCAGTTCAGTTCAGTCCTTCAGTTGTATCTGACTCTTCGTGACCCCATGGAACACAGCACGCCAGACCTCCCTGTCCATCACCAATTTCAAGAGTTTACTCAAACCCATCTCCATTGAGTCGATGATGCTATCCAACCATCTCATCCTTTGTTGTCCACTTCTCCTCCTGCCTTCAATCTTTCCCAACATCAGGGTATTTTCCAATGAGTCAGTTCTTCGCATCAGGTGGCCAAAGTATTGGAGTTTCAGCTTCAGTATCCGTCCTTCCAATGAACACTCAGGACTGATCTCATCTAGGATGAACTGGTTGTATCTCCTTTCAGTCCAAGGGACCCTCAAGAGTATTCTCCAACACCACAGTTCAAAAGCATCAATTCTTTGGTGCTCAGCTTTATTTATAGTCCAACTATCACATCCATACACAACTACTGGAAAAACCATAGCTTTGACTAGATGGACCTTTGCTCTCAAAGTAATGTCTCTGCATTTTAAAATGCTGTCTAGGTTGGTCATAACTTTTCTTCCAAGGAGTAAGTGTCTTTTAACTTCATGGCTGCAGTCACCATCTGCAGTGATTTTGGAGCCTCAAAAAATAAAGTGAGCCACTGTTTCCACTGTTTCCCCATCTATTTGCCATGAAGTAATGGGACCAGATGCCACAATCTTTGTTTTCCAAATGTTGAGCTTTAAGCCAACTTTTTCACTCTCCTCTTTCACTTTCATCAAGAGGCTCTTTAGTTCTTCTTCACTTTCTGCCATAGGGCTGGTGCCATCTGCAATATCTGAGGTTATTGATATTTCTCCTAGCAATCTTTATTCCAGCTTGTGTATCATCCAGGCCAACATTTTTCATGATGTACCCTGCATATAGGTTAAATAAGCAAGGTGAGAGTATATAGCCTTGACAGATTCCTTTTCCTATTTGGAACCAGTCTGTTGTTCCATGTCCAGTTCTAACTGTTGCTTCCTGACCTGCATACAGGTTTCTCAAAAGGCAGGTCAGGTGGTCTGGTATTCCCATCTCTTTCAGAATTTTGCACAGTTTATTGTGATCCACACAGTCAAAGGCTTTGGCATAGTCAATAAACCAGAAAAAGTTTGCTGTAGCCTTATCATGTATGGCCTTTACTATATTGAAGTAGGCTTTTTCTGTGTGCATTTTTTGAAGAGTTTTAATCATAAATGGGTGCTGAATTTTGTCAAAGGTTTTTTTTTGCATCTATTAAATTGATCATATGGTTTTTATAGCTCAATTTTTTAATGAGATGTATCACGTTGATTCATTTGCATATATTCAAGAATCCTTGCATACCTGGAATAAACCCAACTTGATCATGATGTATGAGCTTTTGGATGTGTTGTTGAATTCTGTGCTAAAATTTTTGAGGATTTTTGCATCTATGTTCATTGGTGATATTGGCCTGTAATTTTCTTTTTGTGTGTTGTCTTTGACTGGTTTTAGTATCAGGGTGATGGAGGCCTTGTAGAATGAGTTTGGAAGTATTTCTTCCTCTGCAGTTTTTTGAAAGAGTTTCAGAAAGATAGGCATTAGCTCTTCTCTAAATATTTGATAGAATTCTCCTGTGAAGCCACCTGGTCCTGGGCTTTTGTTTTTTGGGATATTTTTGATCAGCTTCAATTGCAGTGTTTGTAATTGAGTTGTTCATAATTTTTATTTCTTCCTGGTTCAGTCTTGGAAGATTGAACTTTTCTAAGAATCTGTCCATTTCTAGGTTATCCATTTTATTGCCATATAGTTGTTCATAACAGTCTCTTATAATCCTTTGTATTTCTGTATTGTACTTCTGTATTTCTGTATTGTACTTCTGTATTTCTGTTGTAACCTCTCCTTTCTCATTTCTAATTTGGTTGATTTGATTCCTTTCTCTTTTTTTCTTGATGAATCTGGCCAAAGGTGTGTCAATTTTGTTTATCTTCTCAAAGAACTACCTTTTAGTTTTATTTATTTTTACTTTTGTTTGTTTCATTTCTTTTTCATTTATTTCTGCTCAGATCTTTAATGATTTCCTTCCTTCTACCAGTTTTGTTTTTGTTTTTTTTTGTTGTTGTTGTTCTTTTTTCAGTTGTTTTAGGTGTACAGTTAGGTTGTCTGTTCAATGTTTTTCTTGTTTCTTGAGGTAGGATTGTATTGCTATAAACTTTCCACTTATAAGTGCTTTTGCTACATCCCATAGGTTTCAAGCTGTTGTGTTTTCATTGTCAGTTGTTTCTAGAAATTTTATTTCTGTTTTGATTTCTTCTTTTTGATTTCTTCTAAGTAACCTGTTGGTTATTTAGAAACGTGTCATTTAATCTCCATATGTTTGTGTATCTTTTTTTAATCCTTTTTTAAAATATAAATTTATTTATTTTAATTGGAGGTTAATTACTTTACAATATTGTATTGGTTTTGCCATACATCAACATGTATCCACCACAGGTATACACGTGTTCCCCATCTTGAACTCCCCTCCCTCCTCTCTCCCTGTACCATCCCTCTGGGTCTTCTCATAGCATTGTGGTCAGAGAAAATGTTTGATATGATTTCAGTTTTCTTAAATTCACTGAGGTTTGATTTGTGACCCAATAATCTTGGAGAATGTTCCATGTGCACTTGAGAAGAAAATGTATTCTTCTGTATTTTGATGGAATGTCCTGAAGATATCAATGAGATCCATCTCATCTAATGTATCACTTAGGATGTGTTTCCTTAATCATTTTCTGTTTTAATGATCCATCCATTGGTGTGAGTGTGGTGTTAAACCCTCCTACTATTATTGTGCTACTCTCAATTTCTCCTTTTATGTCTGTTAGTGTTTGTCTTATGTATTGAAGTGCTCCTATGTTGAGTGCATAGATATTTACAATTGTTATGTCTTCCTTTAAGTTTGATCCCTTGATCATTATGTAGTGCTCTTCCTAATTTCTTGTAATAATCTTTATCTTAAAGTCTATTTTGTCTGGTATGAGGATTGCTACTCGAGCTTTTTTTTGCTTCCCATTTGCATGGAATACATTTTTCTATCCTTTCACTTTCAGTCTATATGTGTCTTGAGGTCTGAAGTGGGTTTCTTGTAGATAGGATATATATGGGTCTTGCATTTGTATCCATTCAGCCAGTCTGAGTCTTTTGGTTGCAGCATTTAATCCATTTACTTTAAAGTAATTATTGATATATGTGTTCCTATTGCAATTTTCTTAATTATTTGGGGTTAATTTTGTAGATCTTTTTTCTTCTCTTGTATTTCTTGACTATATAAGTCCTTTACATTTGTTGTAAAGCTGATTTGCTGGTGTAGAATTCTCTTAACTTTTGCTTGTCTGAAAAGCTTTTTATTTCTCCATCAATTTTGAAGGAGATCCCTGCTGGGTACAGTAATCTTGATTCTGGTTTGCTTTGTTTGTTTGTTTTTTCCCTTTAAGTACTTTAAATATATCCTGTCATTCCCTCTGGCCTGAAGAGTTTCTGCTGAAAGATCAGCTGTTAAGTGTATGGGGTTTCCCTTGTATGTTACTTGTTGCTTTTCCCTTGCTGCTTTTAATAGTCTTTCTTTGTGTCTAGTCTTTGTTAATTTGATTACTATGTGTCTTGGTATGTTTCTCCTTGGGTTTATCCTGTATGGAACTCTTGAGTCTCTTGGGCTTGATTGACTATTTCCTTTTCCATGTAGTGGAAATTTTCATTTATAATCTCTTTTTCTTTTTCTCTTCTTCTGGGTCCCCTATAATTCAAATGTTGGTGCATTTGATATTGTCCCAGAAGTCTCTGAAACTATCCTCAGTTCCCTTCTTTTTTCTTTTTCTTTTTTTACTTTACTCTTCAGAAGTTATTTCCACCATTTTGTCTTCCAACTCTCTGATTCATTCTTCTGCTTCTGATATTCTGCTACTGATTCCTTATAGAGTATTTTTAATTTCAGTAATTGTAGCATTTGTCTCTGCATGTTTAGTCTTTAATTCTTCTAGGTCTTTATTAATTGATTCTTGTATTTTCTCCATTATGTTTTCAAGGTTTTTGATCATCTTTATTGTCTTTATTCTGAATTCCTTTTCAGGTAGCTTGCCTATTTCCTCTTCATTCATTTGGACTTTTGTGTTTCTAGTTTGTTCCTTCATTTGTGTAGTATTTCCTTCTTTTTTATTAATTTCTTTTTAACTTATTGTGTTTGAGGTCTCCTTTCCCCAGGCTTCAAGGATAGTTAAATTCTTTCCTTGAAGAAGGTTGAATCATTTCTTCCTTTTGGTTTCTGCCCTTCTAATGTTGGTACAGTGGTTTGTGTAAGATTCATACTGGGAGAGATTAGTGCTGAGTTCTTGGTTTGTTTGTTTGTTTTTCCTCTGATGGGCAAGGCTGAGTGAGGTGGTAATCCTGTCTGCTGATGATTGTGTTGATCTCCTGCAGAATGGACTGGTTGGATCTCCTTGCAGTCCAAGGGACTCTCAAGAGTCTTCTCCAACACCACAGTTCAAAAGCATCAATTCTTCGGCGATCAGCCTTCTTCACAGTCCAACTCTTACATCCATACATGACCACAGGAAAAACCATAGCCTTGACTAAACGGACCTTGGTCGGCAAAGTAATGTCTCTGCTTTTGAAAATGCTATCTAGGTTGGACATAACTTTTCTTCCAAGGAGTAAGCATCTTCTAATTTCATGGCTGCAGTCATCATCTGAAGTGATTTTGGAGCCTAAAAAATAAAGTCTGACACTGTTTCCACTGTTTCCCCATCTATTTCCCATGAAGTGATGGGACCAGATGCCATGATCTTCGTTTTCTGAATGTTGAGCTTGAAGCCAACTTTTTCACTCTCCTCTTTCACTTTCATCAAGAGGCTTTTTAGCTCCTCTTCACTTTCTGCCATAAGGGTGGTGTCATCTGCATACCTGAGGTTATTGATATTTCTCCCGGCAATCTTGATTCCAGCTTGTGTTTCTTCCAGTCCAGCCTTTCTCATGATGTACTCTGCATATAAGTTAAATAAGCAGGGTGACAATATACAGCCTTGACATACTCCTTTTCCTATTTGGAACCAGTCTGTTGTTCCATGTCCAGTCCTAACTGTTGCTTCCTGACCTGCATACAGATTTCTCAAGAGGCAGGTTAGGGGGGATCATTTAGCAAAAAAAAAAAAAAAAAACAAAAGGTTAAAATGGTAAAATTTATGTTAAATAGATTACAGCACAATAAAAACACGATTGTGTGTATACATGTGTGTGTATTTTGGACAAATTGCACAATGTTTTCAGGTTCAGTATCCTGGCCAATAAAATAGAAGTGGTAATATTATTGCTGAGTCTAAATTTTACTGCTTCTCACGTGATAACAAAAATTGAGAGATGAATTATTGGGGCAAGTGATAGTGGCAAGCAACAAGTGGTTTGGGCAACCAGTTTCTGCATAGTTTTATCCAGAAAACCAAGAGATTGAGGAGATGGTGGATTAGTGTCCCAAAGAGCCATCTTATCAGAGTTAGATTTCAGGTTTCTTTTATACTAAAATGGAAGAGAATGTGGTTGGTTGTTTCAAACTTCTTGATGCCAGAATCCTTTGTTCCCGCATCTGTCCACTTAGGTCTGATATTAGTGTTCCTATAGACCAAGAACACAAATGTTATTCTCTATCTGGCAACTTTTTATCTCTACATGAAGAGAAAAGCAAAAGGTTGAAGCCTTGAAAATGGACTATCCTTTATGTTTCAGGCTATAGGTACCATTTTTTTAGTTATTAACTTGTAGCAAAAGTGGTAGAACATAAAGGTTAAAGTAAAAGAAATAAATCTAAGATGGAATCAGATTTTGTCTGTCCTATTACAAACTTGGGCTTCCCAGCCCAAGTGGTAAAGAATCTACCTGCCAAGCAGAAGATGCAGGTTCAATTTCTGGTCAGGAAGATCCCCTGGAGTAGGGAAATGTCAATCCACTCCAATATCCTTGTCAAAATTGACAAGAATGGGTGGCAAAAGTGTTGGACATGACTTAGTGACTAAAAACCAAACAATAATTACAACACTTACTTTGTAGGTCTATATCAGGATCCAGTAGATTATGTATATAATACATATAGTCTATCATATAATAGCTACTTATTTTATGCAGTCCTTATATTACATTGTGTGTGGAGAAAAGTAAGGATCATAGAAATGTGTATCAGAGCTAATAATTTCCTAGTGTCACTTTTCAGTCTTCTCTGTTAAATATCAAGAGAAAATGTTAAGCAACAGAGATCAGTGAATAAATTTTAAAATTCTATAGATCAAAAAATAAACCAAAGAACTGAATGAAATATCACTAAATACATACATATACACATTACTGAATTCCTTTGAAACAGAAATATAAGCAAGAGTTTTTTTAGGTACTATGATATTTATAGAATTTTTTATTTATTTTAATGTTATCATGGAAAATGTCATTCTTTCAAAGTCAGACTAAGGCATACTTTTGTTATATAAAGATATATCATGATTATGCAGTTATGGATCTGCCCAGACTATCAGAAACAGATGAGATGTACTGTTCCATGAAAGTCTAATAATCTAATATGTCTAAACTGAATGTTAAGTTTTTAGATTAATCTAAAGATGCTAATGGAGAAGATGCTAATAATAGAGGTTCCCTTAGGAGTAGTCCCTGAGGCAGGGATTCAACTGCAAGTAATTGGAAAAGAGAAAGTAATTGAAAAGAGGATAAGGAAGTAAGTTAGACAAACAGAAGGGAAAGAAATAAGCTATTACTGAGCTGCTTATTACTGTAAGCCACAAAATTGATTGCATAGAACACACATTTCAGATCGATCCTGCTTGAGAACTGAAAGCTGGAATTTGTATATCAACTTTCACCAGCTAGGTGAAGTCTGCTAACAGGTAGCACTGACTCCTCAACACTCTGATATGGAGCACAAGAAAAAAAAGTGTATTTCAATGACTTGACTTGAAGAAAATACAAAGAAATACATGCCCTAGTGGAAGAATTTTAGGTAGTGTGAATTAAAGTGATAGAAAACACAGAGATTTACTGGACACCACCATCACCTGCTAGAGTAATTAACATTTTATCAACTATTGCATTACCAAATTATTATTAATGCTTTTTACTATTACTATTATAGTTTAAATTTTATATTGCAGAGAACAGGCTGGAAAGAGTAATCATGTCTTTTGTTAGCAGAAAACCAATAGCAATAGCATGCATCAGCACAAATAACATATTTTCAACATTTTCTGAAACTTTGAATTATTAAACTCTGAAGGAGTTTAATAATTTTACTTGGGAAATTTTCCCTAAAGAAAGAATTGAAGATTTCTTCACCCAAGTCAACATGCAACTAAGAAATGAATCAAATAGTAGATAAACACTTATTTGTCATGAAAACCCAGGTGAGCAGAATTTTTATTTAGACATTGAATGAGTGTATTATTCATGATTTAAAGAACAGGTATTTAATTAGCAATGTTCTGGTTCATATCAAGTTTTTACCATGTTTCCCATGAAATGTTATGTGTTATGATGGAGTGTAGGGGACACAAAAGATTCCCATGGAATTTCCATTTCTAAGGAAGCACTAAAATATTTTATTTCCTTTTTTTNACACTGTAAAGCAATTTTCCTCCAACTAAAAAATAAATTTAGAAAAAGATTTGCATGTCCTTCAAGTAACACATAACCTAAGCAAAAAGTCGTTTGCTCAAGTTATTGTCAAAGAAAGTGGAATCAGCTGTGTCTATTTTCAACTGAGTTGGTAAAGACCCGACAGGACCTCCGACCCTCCAACTCAGCATGCTCAGAGTCATCTCAGTGCCATTTGCACATGCAGAGGACTGGAGCTGAGTTATGCCTGTGCAGAACATGATCACACACTTTTCCAATCACCTTTCCCCACAGTCCCCCACCCTCCATGCCTCAGACCCATCCCATGAATATATCACTTCTTTATCCTGTGAATCCCAGCCCTTACCCTGGTGAGGCATATTTAAGATTTGTTTGGTCTTCCCTGGTGGCTCAGACAGTAAAGTGTCTGCCTGTCATGCGGGAGACCCAGGTTCAATCCCTGGGTCGGGAAGATCCCCTGGAGGAGGAAATGGCAACCCACTCCAGTATTCTTGCCTGGAGAATTCCATGGATTGAGGAGCCTGGTAGGCTACAGTCCACGGGGTCACAAAGAGTCGGACACGACTGAGCAACTTCACTTTGCTTTGGTCTCCTTAGTTGGCTGCCTTTGAATAAACGTACTCTTTGCTGCAAACCTGTTTTAGCATTTTGGTGTACTGTGTGTCAGTCAAAACAAACCTGGTTTGGTAACAATAATTAATATATGTGTCAACTCATCTGGCCTAAGAGATGCTCAGAAAGATGGTAAAACATTATTTTGAGTGTGTCTGTAAGGGCAGTTCTGGAAGAGATTAGCATTTGATTCAATAGACTGAGTTAAGAGAATCTGAGCTAACTAATGCGGGTGGGCATCATCCAATCCATTGGAACATACAGGCAAAGAAAGGGTGAATTCTTTTTGTTTTTAAACTGGGACATTCATCTTCTCCTGTTCTCAGTCATCAGAGCTCCATATTCTCATGCTTTAGGCTTGCCTGGTTCTTCAGCCTGCAGATGGCAGATTGTGGGACTTCTTAGCCTCCATAACTGTGTAAGACAATTCCTATAATAAATCTCCTCTACTATGTTTATATGTGGGCTTCCCAGGCAGTACAATGGTAAAGAATCCCCTGCTAATGCAGGAGATGCAAGAGACACAGATTCAATCCCTGGGTTGGGAAGATCCCAGGAGTGGGAGATGGCAACCCATTCCAGTATGTTTGCCTGGAAAATTCCATGGACACAGGAGCCTGGTGGGCTACAGTCCATGGGGTCGCAAAGAATCAGAGATGACTGAGAAACTGAGCACACACAAACACACACACACATACCACATGCTGCTGCTGCTGCTGCTGCTAAGTTGCATCAGTCGTGTCCAACTCTGTGCGACACCACAGATGGCAGCCCAACAGGCTCCTCTGTCCCTGGGATTCTCCAGGCAAGAATATTGGAGTGGGTTGCCATTGCCTTCTCCATATATACTATATATATATATATATATATATATATTCTTTTTCCTTATGAAAGTAAAATTGTTGTCACTCAGTCGTGTCTGACTCTTTGCAGCCCCGTAGACTAAAGCCCGCCAGCCTCCCCTGTCCATGGAATTCTCTAGGCAAGAACACGGGTGGATTGTTATTCTCTTTTCCAGGGGATCTTCCCAACCTAGGGATAGAACCTGGGACTCCCTTAGTGCAGGCAGATTCTTTACCATCTGAGCCACAAGGGTAGCCACTTATAGGTCATTACAAAGTATTGAGTATAGTTCCCGTACTATACAGTAGGTCTCATTAGTTATCTATTTTTTATACAGTAATGTGTAAATGTTAATCCAAAATTTCTAATTCATCACTTCCTCTCTTTTGGTAAACTTAGTTTGTTTTCTATGTCTCTGGGTCTATTCCTGTTTTCTATATAAATTCATTTGTATCTTTTTTTTCTTTTATTTTAGGTTCTACATATAAGTGATATCATACGGTATTTGTCTTTGTCTGGCTTACGTATTTAATATGACAATCTCCTGGTCCATCCATGTTGCTGCAAATGGCATTGTTTCATTTTTTATGGCTGAATTATATTCCTTCATATAAAAATACTGCATCTTTATTCATCCATCTGTTGGTGAACATTTAGGCTGTTTTCATGTCTTGGCTATTGTAGTGCTGCACTGAACACTGAAGTGCATGAAAGTAACTGAAAATGAAAAATCCAGTGCCAGATAAGGAAGACCAACCTTTTAAAAATACATTTTAGTTGTGAGTTCTAGAGTAAATTACCCTACTGTGTCTCATTTCCTTCATATGAAAAATAGGAATAGATGAATATACCTAATGTATAAATTTATAGTATTAATTAAATGAGTAGATACATAGAAAATACTTAATGCCATACTAGAACATATTTGTAAGCTGTTATCAGTGTTTCTGCATACATATGCATATGCATGTATTCCTTTCCTTTAACAAATATGTACCAGTTTCTTCCAAAACTGAGTTTATATGATTGGGCTCAAATAACTGGAAAAAAAAAAAAGTAGTCTTAAATGCCCATTTTTGAGTCTTTATTTTAAAATAAATTTGGTAGTTTTCTGTTCTGTCAGAGGAGAAATTAGATAACATTCATAATGTTGAGTTGATAAATATATTTTGTGTTTCAAAAGGTACTTAACCTTCTCCTATTTGATTTATCTCACTTTTAATATTTACTAACATGAGTAGTTACAACAATCAACTTTAATTGCCAGCTAATAAATTATTCAAAACCCATTCTGTGCCACCATTCTGAGATTTAGAAAAAAAATGAAAGATAACTTCAAGGAGATTATAATTTATCTAAAGATAATTTTCCAATTATTTAACTTATATGCAGAGTACATCATGAGAAATGCC
>SJYT01005350.1:110162-125822 GCA_006410635.1 Cephalophus harveyi
CTTTATGGATGAAAGAAATGCTCAAAAATGTTTGATTACTTTAGGGAACACACACTATGTAAATTAAGGGTCAATTGTAAGTTTATAAATTGATTTTATTGTAGAATATGTAATATCTTGAAAATTCCTTGTTAGAATGAACTTGTGCTCTAAAAGTATTTTTAAATTAAAGCAAACATTTAAAGTTAAGGAATTGTTAAATAATAAATAGTACTTCATTTATATACTTATTCCATTATTATAAAAGTACTCAGTGAAAGAACCAGCCAATCTCAATTTGACAAAAAATGTATACATGGACAGACGTTGGTGTATTAGAATACAGCTGGTAGCTCATACATTGCAGTCCATAGAACTATAATATCAACTATTTATTTCAACCACCCCATTTTCTACTTGAACCAAATTTCTTTGAGAATAGAAAGGTATATACAATATGGCCTCTTTCCTCGTGAAACATTGGCATACTAAAATCAACCTAGCCATTTATATCTTATATTGAATTAACTAACCTTTTTTTTTTTTTAAAAATTAAAGTCAAGGGGAAATGAGAGATAAAAAAAAAATTAAGTTTTAGTGGCACAGAGAAGTCTGTAGGTAGTTTCAGAAAGTACTGTACAATACAAATGATAGTAAAACCATAATACTTTGATGTCATTCATCCAGTTGTTATCAAGTATTGAGATTTCCTGGTGGCTCAGATGGTAAAGAATCTGTCTGCAATGGGTGAGACCAGGGTTCAGTCCATGGATCAAGAAGATCCCTTGGAGAAGTAAATGGCTACCCACACCAAAATCCTTGACTGGAAAATTCCCTGGACAGAGGAGCCTGGTGAGCTACAGTCCATTGTTCAACTCTTCAATAAAGAGTTGAACATGACTGAGCAACTAACACTTCACTTTAACATAGATTAAGCACGCCAATTTTATGCTGTGCAGTTAGCTTCATAATGGGGATAAAAATGTACAGCTCCATAGGACATGCCAGTCTAACAACTTGACCCCATGGACTGCAGCACGCCAGGCCTCCCTGTCCTCCACCATCTCTCAGAGTTTACCCAAGTTCATGTCCATTGCATAGGTGATGCCATGCTATATAGGAATGAACAAATGACTGCAGGGTAGTTTTGAAAATGAACTCATTTATTTCATTCTTTGATTAGGTCTAGATGAGCCTCAGTGTTACAGTTTGCAATGGTATATTCCTTTCAATTTTTAAGCTAACTACATTTGAGCCCATTGGAATTTGTACATTCTCAATATTTGGATGTTTTAAATTTATGGCATCATTTTTATCACTTATTTCTACTTATAATATACTTTTAATATTATTAATGTACTCATGTTTTTCTTGTTATTATAGAATCATTTAGCTATCAATATTTTCTGCTAAATACTTCAAACATTTATTAATATCTGTCTCTTATACACATCTAGATGTGTATAAGAGACAGGCTATGGATCTGCCCAGACTATCAGAAACAGATGAGATGTACTGTTCCATGAAAGTCTAATAATCTAATATGTCTAAACTGAATGTTAAGTTTTTAGATTAATCTAAAGATGCTAATGGAGAAGATGCTAATAATAGAGGTTCCCTTAGGAGTAGTCCCTGAGGCAGGGATTCAACTGCAAGTAATTGGAAAAGAGAAAGTAATTGANCTTATACACATCTACTTCAAACATTTATTAATATTTACTATTATTCAATGTTTTTATTTTATGAATAAAAGTCCTCTTATAATATTCATTTCAGAACTCTAAAATCTTCATCATAATTTACCTCTTTATTATAGTAATAAATAAGAAAAGTGAATTAGATACTATCAATTACAATTTAAACTGAGCACTCTACTATAGAGAGGATACATTAGTTATATGAATAGTCATAATAATTAACACAACTAAATGATAGGATCAACCTCTTCTGTTACCGTTGAGTGAGGTCATGCGAACGGACCGTTTAGTGTACCTGCCTCCTCGGACCATCCGACGTCAGGTACCCCAGAGACCCTCAGCCTGTGTTCACTCACTGAAGTGAAAGTGAAAAGTGAAAGTACGTAACCTCTTCCTTTACCGTTGAGTGAGGACACAAGAACGGACCTCTTAGGGTTCCTACCCCCTCGGATCACCCGACGGTAGAGACCCCAGTGTGTCTCAGTCTGTGCTGACCTCACTGAATCGTCGTCGTCGTTGATAGGATCACATCGTTTGAGTGGTTACCTCGTTTAGTTTCGGTATCAGTAACAGTACCTCGTACTGTCCATTGCAGAAAAGAAACTCCTTAGAACCTGAGGATTTTGATCTTAACACAAATTCAGGTACACAAAATCTGGTTTCCTTATTTTTTCATTTCTTTTGATTTTTTTGGAAAAAACACGTTATCTGAATTTAAATGTTAACTATAAGAATTAAGATTTTGAGCAGCATGATAAATCTAGGAATATGGAATATGTGTGTTCTAATACCTTTGTAAAATTAATAAATACAGTAGCCTATTCCTCAGAATATTTCAGAAATATCTAGAAACATGATTTGACAACTCATTTATGTCCTCATTAAGAACTGATCTTATTTCTAAGGTACTTTCAATTAATGATTGATATCTCTATAACCAAGTCATTGAGTTATAAATCATGTTCTAATCAAATTTTCCAAATAAAGTGGGGTGAAGTAGGGTAGATAGAGTTTTCTGATGAGTTAGGCAGTCATTAATAAATCAACATTTTTTATTCTGAGCAGCATGTTCAAGAAAAGAATAGATTAAAATTTAAGAGTAATTTCAAATTTCACAATTGTATAAGTAAATATAATTTATCATTTTCCTGACAGGTAAATATTTGAAAATCATATTTCCTATTTTTAATTTATTAGAATATTTGGGGAGAAGTTAGAAATTTTTCTACTAATTCTCCATCTCAGTTCAGGAGGACTTAAAGTATATATTCTGGATTCTGGTTCACAACTCAAAGAAGTAGAGAACTGAAAACAGTCTCACAACTAAAAGTCTTGTGCTAATTACAAGTTAACTTTTTTTGAATTCATCAGAGAACTAAAGTTGTAAAACAAACGACAAAAGTCTGGAAAAAGGATACCTTCAAGGAGTAAAATTATCTGAACATTTGATTACCTGAGGCAGACATTATCTGAAATCAAAACAATCCAGTAGGATGATTGAATTAGAAATTTTTAATGAATTTCAAATGATCAAGTGTGAGCTGATGTGGGCTTGATGGGACAGACACATGGGGTTCTCAAACCCTTACATGGTCTTGAGGAAACTCACTGGAATCTTACACAGTGTACCAGAAAAATCTAGAGAAAGACCTCCCACCACCCCAACCCTCCACCCTTGCTTACTGGGGGAGGGGAACAGCAGTCATTACTGAAATCTGTCCTGACTCACCTCTTTCCTTTTCAATGCAAAAACATAGACTCCAGAGAGAAATTCATCAAAACCTGTGGGTACTAGCAGATAACTATCCCAACTGGGATGGGAAATAGAATCCAACATCTAAAGCTTTCTCTGTTAATTAGCAAACACCTTGATCTTCTGGGGATGGACTCCAACACTGTTACCAAAATCTGTATAAAAACACCACCCTTTTTTTTTTTTAAATTTTGAGCTGTACATATGCAAAGTTACCCAGTAGAACCCAACAGCTGGGGGCAGAAAATACTAAAGAGAGGTTTCAGAAACTGCAGATTTCTGAAAAATAAGGCTATACTTTAATTCCATATCAATGTGGACCAGCTGTTACATTGTGGGCTTTTAGCTGTTACAGTGTGGGTTTAAATCCCTAAGGCCAAAAACTTTGAGGAGGAGACACCCTAAAAGTAATTTTCTAACCCTAGGAATAAACACTGTGCCTTGGGAGTAAGGGAAAATCTGAAATAGAACCACCTGAAAAAATATCAGGCAGGATCAAGGTGATCAATTGTTATTTAAATTCAGAAGAAATCTTATCTTTTTTTAGAAAAAATACAATTACTTTACTTACACTGGAGATTTGAAAAAAAATGAATAAGCATCATGCTAATATGTGATTGGGAGGGGGGTTCAGGATTGGGAACACGTGTACATTCTTGGCAGATTCATGTTGATGCATGGCAAAACCAATACAATATTGAAAAGTAATTAGCCTCCAATTGAAATAAATAAATTAAAAAGAAGAAAAAAAGAATCCTCCTGGGGGGTGGTCCTAAGATGGTGGAGGAATAGGACGGGGAGACCACTTTCTCCCCTACAAATTCATCAAAAGAACATTTGAACCCCAAGCAAATTCCACAAAACAACTTCTAAATGCTGGCAGAGGACATCAGGTACCGAGAAAGGCAGCCCATTGTCTTTGAAAGGAAGGTAAAACAAAATATAAAAGATAAAAAGAGAGGCAAAAGAGGTAGGACTGAGATCTGTCCCAGGAAAGGAGTCTTACAAAAGACCCCAAACACCAGGAAACACTCTCTCTGGCGGGTCTGTGACAAGCTGTGGAATCTCAGAGGGCAAAATAACCAGGAAGAAAAATAAATAAATAATTAAAACCCACAGATTACATGCCTAACAGCAACTCCCAGCGGAGCAGCAGTCCAGATGTTTGCATTCTCTACTAGCAAGTGGGGGCTGCACAGGGAGGCGTGGGCTGCATTGCTTAGGGTAAGGACCCAGCCTGAACTCCCCGAGGGCAATCTGAGGGAACCAGCTTCAGATAGCAATCAGCAACTCCCAGCGGAGCAGCAGTCCAGATGTTTGCATTCTCTACTAGCAAGTGGGGGCTGCACAGGGAGGCGTGGGCTGCATTGCTTAGGGTAAGGACCCAGCCTGAACTCCCCGAGGGCAATCTGAGGGAACCAGCTTCAAATAGCAACCCAAACTGTGAGACAGCTATGCCGCAAAAAGCCCTAACCTAAGGCACCACCAGGCCCGCCCACAGAACAAAGGTCTGAGCAGAGCTAGCTGGCTGCGAACTGGCCCATCCCCCACCAGAGAGAGGAAGCCAAGGGCAGAGCTGGAAGGGGGCAGTTGTGGCCCCAGAGAGGCATCATCTACCAAACTGCAAGCAGACTTCATTGCTAACCAAGACTTCTTGGGATTCTGGATGGCTGACATCCGCCAGGAGGGTCACAGTCAGAGATCAGCTCCCCAGAAGAGACACATGGCACACCTGAGAAGGCACACCCATTGTACACCCATAAAACCAAGCGGATGGGATGGGGGAGGTGATAAGTCACAGCCTTCAACTGGGGGTGACTGTGCTCGCCAAACACCTGGTCACCTGAGCTGCTCAGATCTGATGGCCACAAAACTCAGGCCCAACCAAGTCTGCGTCTTTGTGGAGTACCCAAGAAACTGGACCTAAGTGGCTTAGACCTGGGGAGTGCATACAACCCAGGGCCAGCATCAGACAGTTCCTGGCAGAGCAACCTAGAGCCTGAGCAGTATAGACTGGGAAAGCACACACACCGTGAGTAGGGGCAAACCCAGTGTAGCCGAATCACTATGAGCACATGCCAGTGATAGTTTGCAGTGTTCCTCCCTCCCCACAGCACGACTGAACAAGTGAGCCTAAAAAAAGTGACCACCACTGCCCTCCTTGTGTCAGGGTGGAAATTAGACACTGAAGGGACTAGCAAACATAAGCTAAAATAAACAGAGGGAACCACTTTGTAAGGGACAGGTGCAATATATTAAAACCTGTAGTTAGCACCTATTACATAGGAAGGGGCCTGCTGCTGCTGCTAAGTCTTTTCAGTTGTGACCGACTCTGTATGACCCCATAGATGTCAGCCCACAGGCTCCCCCGTCCCCGGGGCTCACAAAGCAAGAACACTGGAGTGGGTTGCCATTTCCTTCTCCAATGTATGAAAATGAAAAGTGAAAGTGAAGAGTCATGTCCGATTCTTAGCGACCCCATTGACTGCAGCCTACCAAGCTCCTCCATCCATGGAATTTTCCAGGCAACAGTACTGGAGTGGGGTGCCATTGCCTTCTCCAGGGAAGGGGCCTATGGACCTTGAAAAGTACAAGCTGGACCAAGGAAGTATCTGAAAATTAACTGGCCCCACACTGTCCCCAACAGCTCCAGAGAAACTCCTACATATAGTTTTACTATTATCATTTTTTAAGTTAAAATTTTTTAAATTTATTTTTAACCCCCCTATTACTCCTTTAATTTTCATTTTTATAACTTACTATAACCTTGCAAGAAAAGACCCTGTTTTTAAATAAACTTCATATATATATATATATTTATAATTTTGTGATTTTTTAAAAATATTGTATTTTTGAGAATGTAACTGCTACTCTAGATTTTTAATCTTTGCTTTTTGGTATTTGTTATCAACTTTGTACCTTTAAGAACCCAATCTTCAGTACCCATTTTTACTTCGGAGCGAGATCACTGTCCTGATTGCTCTCTCCCCCTTTTGACTCTCCTTTTTCTCCACCAGGTTGCCTCTATCTCCTCCCTCCCCCTTCTCTCCTCTACCCAACTCTGTTAATCTCTTTGTGTGTTTCAGGCTGTGGTGAGCACTTAGGGAACTGATTACTGGCTGGATCTGTCTCTCTTCTTTTGATTACCCCTTTTATTCTCCTAGCCACCTCTGTTTCCTTCCTCCCTCTTCTCTTCTTTGCATAATTCTGGGAACATCTCTGAGGGATCCAGGCTGTGGAGAACACATAGGGAAGTAATTACTGTCTAGCTTGCTGTCCTCCCTTTTGATTCACTCTCTTCTCCTCCCGGTCACCTCCATCTCCCTACTCCCTCTTCTCTTCTCCATTAACTCTGTGTACATCTCTGGGTGTCCCTCACTGTGGAGAAACTTTTCATCATTAACCTAGATGTTTTATGATTGGTGCTGTATAGATGGAGAAGTCTTGAGGCTACTGTAAGAATAAGACTGAAAACCAGAGGCAGGAGGTGTAAGTCCAAATCCTAGGAACACTTGAGAACTCCTGAATCCAGGGAATGTTAATGGATAGGAGCTCATCAAATGCCTCCATACCTACATGGAAACCAAGCACCACCTAAGGGCCAACAAGTTCCAGAGCAAGACATACCATGCAAATTCTCCAGCAACACAGGAACATAGCCCAGAGCTTCAATATATAGGCTGCCGAAAGTCACACCAAACTCATTGACATCTCAAAACTCATTACTTGACACGTCATTGCACTCAAGAGAGAAGAAATTCGGCTCCACCCACCAGAACACTGACACAAGTTTCCCTAACCAGGAAACCTTGACAACCCACCCATCCAACCCCATCCACACTGAGGAATGGCCACAATAAAAAATAACCACAAACTGCCATAATACAGAAAGGCCACCCCAAACACAGCAATATAAACAAGACAAAATGGCAGAGAAATACCCAGCAGGCAAAAGAACAGGATAAATGCCCACCAAACCAAACAAAAGAGGTAGGGAATCTACCTGATAAATAATTCTGAAAAATCTTGAAAACAAATTGGAGTTACAGATAAATAGCCTGAAGACAGGATCAAGAAGATGCAAGAAAGGTTTAACAAAGACCTAGAAGAAATAAAAAAGTCAATATATAATGAATAATGCAATAAATGAGATCAAAAATACTCTGGGGGGAACCAACAATAGAATAATGGAGGCAGAAGATAGGATAAGTGGGGTATAAGAGAGAATAGTAGAAATAAATGAATCAGAGAGGAAAAAAGAAAAAAGAATTAGAAGAAATGAGGAAACCTCAGAGACCTCTGGGACAATGTTAAATGCCCAACATTCGAATCACAGGAGTTCCAGAAGAAGAAGACAACAAGAAAGACCATGAGAAAATACTTGAGGAGATAATAGTTGAAAACTTACCTAAAATGGGGAAGTAAATAATCATCCAAATACAAGAAATCCTGAGAGCCCCAAACAGGATAAACCCAAGGCAAAACACCCCAAGACACATATTAATCAAATTAACAAAGATCAAACTCAAAGAACAAATATTAAAAGCAGCAAGGGAAAAACAACAAATAACACATAAGGGGATTCCCGTAAAGATAACAGCTGATCTTTCAATAGAAACTCTTCAGGCCAGAAGGCAATGGCAGGACATACTTAAAGTGATGAAAGAAAATAACCTACAGCCCAGATTACTGTACCCAGCAAGGATCTCATTCAAATATGAAGGGGAAATCAAAAGCTTTACAGACAAGCAAAAGCTGAGAGAATTCAGCACCACCAAATCAGCTCTCCAACAAATGCTAAAGGATCTTCTCTAGACAGGGAACACAGAAAGAGTGTATAAACTTGAACCCAAAACAATAAAGTAAATGGCAACCGGATCATACCTATCAATAATTACCTTAAATGTAAATGGGTTGAATGACCCAACCAAAAGACAAAGATTGGCTGAATGGATACAAAAATAAGACCACTATATATGTTGTCTACAAGAGACCCACCTTGAAACAAGGGACACATACAGACTGAAAGTGAAGGGCTGGAATAAGTTATTCCATGCAAATAGAGACCAAAAGAAAGCAGGAGTGGCAATACTCATATCAGATAAAATAGACTTTAAAACCAAGGCTGTGAAAAGAGACAACAAAGGACACTACATAATGATAAAAGGATCAATCCAAGAAGATATAACAATTATAAATATATACGCACCCAACATGGGAGCACTGCAATATGTAAGACAAATGCTAACAAGTGTGAAAGGGGAAGTTAACAATAACACAATAATAGTGGAGGCTTTATTACCCCACTTACACCTATGGGTAGATCAACTAAACAGAAAATTAACAAGGAAACACAAACTTTAAATGATACAACAGATCAGTTAGACCTAATTGATATCTATAGGACATTTCACCCCAAAATAATGAATTTCACCTTTTCCTCAAGCGCACATGGAACCTTCTCCAGGATAAATCACATCCTGGGCCATAAATCTAGCCTTGGTAAATTAAAAAAAAAAAATTGAAATCATTCCAAGCATCTTTTCTGACCACAATGCAGTAAGATTAGATGGCCATTACAGGAGAAAACTATTAAAAATTCCAACATATGGAGGCTGAACAACACACTGCTGAATAACCCAACAAATCACAGAGGAAATAAAAAAGAAAATTAAAATATGCATTGAAACAAATGAAAATGAAAACAAAACAACCCAAAATCTGTGGGAAACTGTAAAAGCAGTGCTAAGGGGAAGGTTCATAGCAATACAGGCATACCTCAAGAAACAAGAAAAAAGTCAAATAAATGACCTAACTCTACACCTAAAGCAACTAGAAAAGCAAGAAATGAAGAACCCCAGGGTTAGTAGAAGGAAAGAAATCTTAACGATTACAGCAGAGATAAATGCAAAAGAAACAAAAGAGATGATAGCAAAAATCAACAAAGCCAAAAGCTGGTTCTTTGAGAAGATAAATAAAATTGAAAAACCATTAGCCACCCTCATCAAGAAACAAAGGGAGAAAAATTAAATCAAAAAATTAGAAATGAAAATGGAGAGATCAAAACAGACAACACAGAAATACAAAGGATCATAAGAGACTATTATCAGCAACTATATGCCAATTAAATGGACAACTTGAAAGAAATGGACAAATTCCTAGAAAAGTACAACTTTCCAAAACTGAACCAAGAGGAAACAGAAAATCTTAACAGACCCATCACAAGTACAGAAATTGAAACTGTAATCAGAAATCTTCCAACAAACAAAAGCCCAGGACCAGATGGCTTCACAGCTGAATTCTACCAAAAATTTAGAGAAGATCTAACACCTATCCTAATCAAACTCTTCCAGGAAATTGCAGAGGAAGGTGAACTTTCAAACTCATTCTATGAGGTCATCATCACCCTAATACCAAAACCTGACAAAGATGCCACAAAAAAAGAAAACTATAGGCCAATATTACTTATGAACATAGATGCAAAAATCCTTAACAAAATTCTAGCAAACAGAATCCAACAACATATTAAAAAGATCATACATCATGACCAAGTGGGCTTTATCCCAGGGATGCAAGGATTCTTCAATATCTGCAAATCAATCAATGTAACCCACCACATTAACAAATTGAAAAATAAAAATAATTTGATTATCTCAATAGATGCAGACAAAATTCAACATCCATTTATGATAAAAACCTTCCAGAAAGCAAGAATAGAAGGAACATACCTCAACATAATAAAAGCTATATATAACAAACCCACAGCAAACATTACCCTCAATGGTGGAAAATTGAAATCATTTCCCCTAAAGTCTGGAACAAGATAAGGGTGTCCACTCTCACCACTACTATTCAACATAGTTTTGGAAGTTTTGGCCAGAGCAACCAGAGCAGAAAAAGAAATAAAGGGAATCCAAATTGGAAAAGAAGGAGTAAAGCTCTCACTGCTTGCAGATGGCATGATCCTCTACATAGAAAACTCTAAAGACTCCACCAGAAAATTATTAGAGCTAATCAATGAATATAATAAAGTTGCAGGATATAAAATCAACACACAGAAATCCCTTAGATTCCTGTACACTAACAATGAGAAAATAGAGAAATTAAGGAAACAATTCAATTCACCATTGCACCAAAAAGAATTAAATACTTAGAAATATATCCTCCTAAAGAAACAAAAGACCTATATATAGAAAACTATAAAACACTGATGAAAGAAATCAAAAAGAATGCTAATAGATGGAGAAATATACTGTGTTTATGGATCAGAAGAGGCAATATAGTGAAAATGAATATACTACCCAAAGCAATCTACAGATTCAATGCAATCCCTATCAAGATACCAACTGTATTTTTCACAGACTAGATCAAAATAATTTCACAATTTGTATGGAAATACAAAAAACCTCGAATAGCCAAAGCATCTTGAGAAAGAAGAATGGAACTGGAGGAATCAACCTGCCTGACTTCAGGCTCTACTACAAAGCCACAGTCATCAAGACAGTATGGAACTTGCACAAAGACAGAAATATAGATCAATGAAACAAAATAGAAAGCCCAGAGATAAATCCACACACCTATGGACACCTTATCTTTGACAAAGGAGGCAAGAATATACAATAGAGAAAAGACAATCTCTTTAACAAGTGGTGCTGGGAAAACTGGTCAACTACTTGTAAAAGAGTGAAACTAGATTACTTGCTAACACCATACACAAAAATAAGCTTAAAATGGAATAAAGATCTAAACATAAGACCAGAAACTATAAAACTCCTAGGGGAAATCATAGGCAAAACACTCTCCGACATAAACTACAGCAGGATCCTCTATGACCCACCTCCCAGAATATTGGAAATAAATGCAAAAATAAACAAATAGGGCCTAATTAAAATTAAAAGCTGCACAACAAAGGAAACTATAGTAAAGGTGAAAAGACAGTCTTCAGAATGGGAGAAAATAATAGCAAACGAAGTAATGAACAAAGAATTATGCTTTTTTTTTCCTTTATGCTTGAATGAGTCAATTATTCCATTCATCTTTGCTTTAATACTGTTTTATGTTTATATAACAATTCATTGCAAGTATTTTTCCCTGGAGTAAACTGTGTTCTTTGAAGACCTCTTTCTACTTCTTAATCTATTTCCCTTGGACATGAAATAGTGCCTTGGCCATAATAGACCTGTAATTCTTGTTCTCTGGAGAATTAAAAGAAAAAAAAGAAAAAACAAAGAAAGGAAATAAACATGACTTTATTAATATTTAAGACATTTGGAAACATCCATGTTAAGTTTTAGTTGCTTCAACTTCTTTGAAAAGCACTAATTTTTTTGACTAAATCACACTCTTTCTCCTTATAGAAGATGTATACCTTTGGAATGAACTTGACAATATTCCATCCTGAAATAATATGACAGATAGTCTATTTTGCATATTTCCATAACTATGGAATGCTTCTGTTTCTCATCATTACCATGAATCCTAGAAATGAATTTTGAATGAAATACTGAACTGGTTTACACTGGAGTGCACTTTCCCTCTTTTTAAGAATTCAGTTCAGTTCAGTCACTCAGTCGTGTCCGACTCTTTGTGACCCCATGAATCGCAGCACGCCAGGCCTCCCTATCCATCACGAACTCCAAGAGTTCACCCATACTCATGGGCATTGAGTCGGTGATGCCATCCAGCCATCTCATCCTCTGTCGTCCCCTTCTCCTCCTACCCCCAATCCCTCCCAGCATCAAAGTCTTTTCCAATGAGTCAACATTGGGGGGCGGTCCTAAGATGGTGGAGGAATAGGATGGGGAGACCACTTTCTCCCCCACAAATTCATCAAAAGAACATTTAAATGCTGAATAAATTCCACAAAACAACTTCTGAATGCTGGGAGAGGACAACAGGCACCCAGAAAAGAAGCCCATTGTCTTCGAAAGGAAGTAGGAAAAAATATAAAAGACAAAAAAAGAGACAAAAGAGGTAGGGACAGAGCTCCATCCCAGGAAAGGAGTCTTAAAAATAGAGAAGCTTCCAAACACCAGGAAACACTCTCACTGCTGAGTCTATGGTGAGCCTTGGAAGCACAGAGGCAACATAACAGGGAGGAAAAATAAATAAATAATTAAAACCCACAGATTACGAGCCCAATGGTAACTCCCCCAGCGGAGAAGCAGTGCAGATGCTTGCACCCACCACTAGCAAGTGGAGGCTGGGCAGGGAGGCATGGGCTGCATTGCTTAGAGTAAGGATCTGGCCTGAATGCCCTGAGCGCAATCAGAGTGAACTAACTTGGGCTAGCAAACTAAACTGTGGGATAACTACCATTCAAAAAGCCAGCCCTAACATAAGACACAGCCAGGCCCATGCATAGAACAAAGGACTGAACAGAGATAGCTGGCTGTAGACCATTCGCTTCTGGTGCCAGGCAGCCAGAGCCAGAAGGGGGCAATTGCAGCCCCAGAGAGACATTATCTACAAAACTGTAAGCAGGCTTCTTTGCTAACTAAGACTTCTTAGGGTTCTGGATGGTCAACATCTGCCTGCGAAGGTGCGCCAGTTGTACACCCAGAAAACCGAGTGGCAGGGATGGGGGGAGGCGATAAGTTGCAGTGACCGTGCTCGCCAAACACCTCATCACCTGAGCTGCTCAGACCTGGGAAGGGCACAAAACACAGGCTCAACTGAGTCTGTGCCTCTGAGGACTACCCGAGTGCCTGAACCTGAGTGGCTTAGGTGGGAGGTGCATGCAGCCCAGGGCTGGCCTCGGACAATTCCCGGTAGAGCAACCTAGGGCCTGAGCAGTGTGGGAAGGGAGGGTACATGCGCCATGAGCAGGGGCAGGCACAGTGCGGCTGAGGCATTGTGAGCACACGTCAGTGTTACTTGTTTGTAGTGTCCCTCCCTCCCCACAATGCGACTGGACAAGTGAGCCTAAAAAAAGTGTTCACCACCGCCCTCTTTGTGTCAGGGAAGAAATCAGACACTGAAGAGACCAGCAAACAGAAGAAGCTAAAACAGAGGGAACCGCCTTGGAAGTGACAGGTGCAATAGATTAAAACCCTGTCATTAGTACCGACTACATAGGAAGGGGCCTATAGATCTCGAGAAACATAAGCTGGACCAAGGAACTATCTGAAAATGAACTGACCTCACAATACCCACAACACCACCAGAGCAAGTCCTAGATATATTTTTACTTTTTACAGTTATTCTTTTTTTTTTAATTTTCTTTAATTTTCAAGTCCTCTATTACTCCTTTAATTTTCACTTTTATAACCTACTATTACTTTTCAAAAAAAAAGACCCTATTTTTTAAAAGCAAACTTCATATATACATATATTTTATAATTTTGTGACTTTTTTCTCTTTCTTTTTTTTCTTCTTCTTTTTTAATATTGTATTTTTGAAATTCCAAACTCCACTCTAGATTTTTAATCTTTGCTTTTTGGTATTTATTATCAATTTTTTACCTTTAAGAACCCAATTTTCAGTACCCATTTTTACTTGGGAGCTAGATTACTGGCATGACTGCTCTCTCCCACTTTGGACTCTCCTTTTTCTGCACCAGGTCGCCTGTGTCTCCTCCCTACCCCCACTCTTCTCTACCCAACTCTGAATTTCTGTGTGTTCCAGATGGTGGAGAACACTTTAGGGAACTGATTACTGGCTGGATCTGTCTCTCTCCTTTTGATTCCCCCCTTTTATCCTCCTGGCCACTTCTGTCTCCTTCCTCCCTCTTCTCTTCTCTGTATAACTCCATGAACATCTCTGAGTGGTCCAGTTGTGGAGTGCACACAAGGAAGTGATTACTGGCTAGCTTGCTCTCTCCTCTTTTGATTCCACCTCATCTCATTCAGGTCACCTCTAACTCCCTCCTCCCTCTTCTCTTCTCCATGTAACTCTGTGAACCTCTCTGGGTGTCCCTCACTGTAGAGAAACTTTTCATCTTTAACCTAGATGTTTTATCAGTGGTGCTGTATAGGAGGAGAAGTCTTGAGACTACTGTACAAATAAGACTGAAAACCAGAAGCAGGAGGCTTAAGTCCAAATCCTGAGAAGAGCAGAGAACTCCTGACTCCAGGGAACATTAATTGACTGGAGCTCATCAAATGCCCCCATACCTACATTGAATCCAAGCACCACCCAAGGGCCAACAAGTTCCAGAGACAGACATACCATGCAAATTCTCCAGCAACACAGGAACACAGCCCTGAGCTCCAATATACAGGCTGCCCAAAGTTACTCCAAAACTATTGACATCTCATAACTCATTACTGGACACTTCATTGCACTCCAGAGAGAACAAATCCAGTTCCACCCCCCAGAACACCGACACAAGCTTCCCTAACCAAGAAACCTTGACAAGTCACCTGTAAAACCCCACCCACAGAGAGGAAACTCCACAATAAAGAGAACTCCACAAACTGCCAGAATACAGAAAGGACATGCCAAACTCAGCAATATAAACAAGATGAAGAGACAGAGGAATACTCAGCAGGTAAAGGAACATATTAAGAAGAGGTGGCAAGAATACATGGAAGAACTGTACAAAAAAGATCTTCACGACCAGATAATCATGATGATGTGATCACTAATCTAGAGCCAGACATCTTGGAATGTGAAGTCAAGTGGGCCTTAGAAAGCATCACTACAAACAAAGCTAGTGGAGGTGATGGAATTCCAGTGGAGCTATTTCAAATCCTGAAAGATGATGCTGTGAAAGTGCTGCACTCAATATGCCAGCAAATTTGGAAAACTCAGCAGTGGCCACAGGACTGGCAAAGGTCAGTTTTCATTCCAATTCCAAAGAAAGGCAATGCAAAAGAATGCTCCAACTACCACACAATTGCACTCATCTCACACGCTAGTAAAGTCATGTTCAAAATTCTCCTAGCCAGGCTTCAGCAATACGTGAACTGTGAACTCCCTGATGTTCAAGTTGGTTTTAGAAAAGGCAGAGGAACCAGAGATCAAATTGCCAACATCTGTTGGATCATGGAAAAAGCAAGAGAGTTCCAGAAAAACATCTATTTCTGCTTTATTGACTATGCAAAAGCCTTTGACTGTGTGGATCACAATAAACTGTGGAAAATTCTGAAAGAGAGGGGAATACCAGACCACCTAACCTGCCTCTTGAGAAATCTGTATGCAGGTCAGGAAGCAACAGTTAGAACTGGACATGGAACAACAGACTGGTTCCAAATAGGAAAAGGAGTACGTCAAGGCTCTATATTGTCA
>SJYT01005350.1:128352-148779 GCA_006410635.1 Cephalophus harveyi
AGTATGCGTCTTTTAATTTCAGGGCTGCAATCACCATCTGCAGTCATTTGGGAGCCCCCCCCCCCCCCCAAAAAAAAAAGTCTGACACTGTTTCCACTGTTTCCCCATCTATTTCCCATGAAGTGACAGGACCACATGACATGATCTTAGTTTTCTGAATGTTGAGCTTTAATCCAACTTTTTCATTCTCCTCTTGCACTTTCATCAAGAGGCTTTTTAGTTCCTCTTCAATTTCTGCCATAATAGTAGTGTCATCTGCATATCTGAGGCTATTGATATTTTCCCAGCAATCTTGATTCCAGCTTGTGCTTCTTCCAGCCCAGCATTTCTCATGATGTACTCTGCATAGAAGTTAAATAAACAGGGTGACAATATAGAGCCTTGATGCACTCCTTTTCCTATTTGGAACCAGTCTGTTGTTCCATGTCCAGTTCTAACTGTTGCTTCCTGATCTGCATACAGATTTCTCAAGAGGCAGGTCAGGTGGTCTGGTATTCCCATCTCTTTCAGAATTTTCCACAGTTTATTGTGATCCACACAGTCAAAGGCCTTGGCATAGTCAATAAAGCAAAAATAGATGTTTTTCAATGCACTCCTTTTCCTATTTGGAACCAGTCTGTTGTTCCATGTCCAGTTCTAACTGTTGCTTCCTGATCTGCATACAGATTTCTCAAGAGGCAGGTCAGGTGGTCTGGTATTCCCATCACTTTCAGAATTTTCCACAGTTTATTGTGATCCACACAGTCAAAGGCCTTGGCATAGTCAATAAAGCAGAAAGAGATGTTTTTCAGGAACCCTCTTGCTTTTTTGATGATCCAACAGATGTTGGCAATTTGATCTCTGGTTCCTCTGCCTTTTCTAAAACCAACTTGAAAATCTGGACGTTCCCAGTTCACATATTGCTGAAGCCTGGCTTGGAGAATTTTGAGCATTATTTCACTAGCGTGTGAGATGAGTGCAGTTGTGCGGTAGTTTGAGCATTCTTTGGCATTGCCTTTCTTTGGGATTGGAATGAAAACTGACCTTTTCCAGTCCTGTGGCCACTGCTGAGTTTTCCAAATTTGCTGCCATATCGAATGCAGCACTTTCATAGCATAATCTTTCAGAATTTGAAATAGCTCCACTGGAATTCCATCACCTCCACTAGCTTTGTTCATAGTGATGCTTTTGAAGGCCCACTTGACTTCACATTCCAGAATGTCTGGCTCTAGATGAGTGATCACACCATCGTGATTATCTGTGTCATGAAGATCTGTTTTGTTCAGTTCTTCTGTGTATTCTTGCCCAGTTGTGGATGTGACTGGTGATAGAAAAATGGTCCAATTCTGCAAAAAAGCAATATTACATAGGAACCTGGAATGTTAGCTCCATGAATCAAGGCAAATTGGAAGTGGTCAAACAGGAGATGGGAAGAGTGAACATCGAAAGTCTAGGAATCAGTGAACTAAAATGGACCATAATGGGTGAATTTAACTCAGATGACCATTATATCTACTACTGTGGACAGGATTCCCTTAGAAAAAATGGAGTAGCCATCCTGGTTGACAAAAGAGTCCAAAATGCAGTACTTGGATTCAGTCTCAGAAACGACAGAATTATCTCTGTTCATTTCCAAGGCAAACCATTCAATATCACAGTGATCCAAGCCTATGCCCCAGCCAGTAATGCTGAAGAAGTTGAAGTTGAATGGTTGTATGAAACCTACAAGACCTTTTAGAACCTACAACCAAAAAAAATGTCCTTTTATTATAGGGGACTGGAATGCAAAAGTAGGAAGTCAAGAAACACCTGGAGTAACAGGCAAATTTGGCCTTGGAATACAGAATGAAGCAGGGCAAAGGCTAATAGAGTTTTTCCAAGAGAACGCACTGGTCATAGGAAATACCTTCTTCCAACAACACAAGAGAAGACTCTACAATGGACATTACCAGATGGTCATTGGAAAAGTCTCTGATGCTGGGAGGGATTGGGGGCAGGAGAAGAAGGGGACGACCGAGGATGAGATGGCTGGATGGCATCACTGACTCAATGGACGTGAGTCTGAGTGAACTCCGAGAGATGGTGATGAACAGGGAGGCCTGGCGTGCTGCGATTCATGGGGTCGCAAAGAGTCGGACACGACTCAGCGACTGAACTGAACTGAACTGATATTCTTTGCAGCCAAAGATGGAGAAGCTCTATACAGTCAACAAAAACAAGACTGGGAGCTGACTATGGCTCAGATCATGAACTCCTTATTGCCCAATTCAGACTTTAATCGAAGAAAGCAGGAAAAACCATTAGACCATTCAGGTATGACCTAAATCAAGTCCCTTACGATTATACAGTGGAAGTGAGAAATAGATTTAAGGGACTAGATCTGATAGTGTGCCTGATGAACTATGGATGGAGGTTCCTGACACTGTATAGGAGACAGGGATCAAGACTATCCCCATGGGAAAGAAATGCAAAACAGCAAAATGGCTGTCTGAGGAGGCCTTACAAATAGCTGTGAAAGAAGAGAAGCAGAAAGTAAAAGAGAAAGGGAAAGATATTCCCATTTCAAGAATTACTCAACAGTAAATTTGTTTTTCTGTGTTTTTTTTTTTTTTTTAAACTCTTCAATGATCCAAACACTGTTTTCTTGGCAAATCTAAAACTTTCAGGTCAGTTTTAATTCTAAAGCTAATTCTATGGGCTTTTTCCCCTAACTGCAGGCTCTGAGTTAGTGTGTTCTAATCAGAGCTGAAGACCCTCTTTTATCTGTGAATTAACACTATGGGTCAATATGTGAATCCCAAATTAAGGATATGGATCTTCAGTGTCCTAATAACCATAAACTTATCTTCATGTTAATACACCTATAATCGTATCTTAGCTCAACTTTTAGCAAACTCTTCAGCACTCACAGTGGAAATTTGTATAATCAAAATGAACTTGGCTTGGCTATTCTCTCTTACTCTCTACTTCTCCTGGTTTCCTCTTTTTCTTCTTTTTGCCCAATAAGTTCAGAAAATACAAAAATTAATAAAGCATGGACATGCCTAATCAAAAAGTCTACTTCAAAATGCTAAAGTTAAGTCATGGATTTCCCTGGTGACTCAGATGCTAAAGAATCTGCCTGCAATGCAGGAGACCTGGGTTCGATCCTTGGGTTGGGAAGATCGCCTGGAGAAGGGAATGACTATTCACTCCAATATTCTTGCCTGGAGAATTCCAGGCAAGAGGAGCATGGAGGGGTTAATCCTGGGGTCACAAAGAGTTGGACATGAGACTGACTAACACACATGTTTGTAATTAACCTGTTGGGGCTTAACTGGTAGCTCAACTTGTAAATAACCTGCCTGCTAATGCAGGAGATGCAAGAGACATGTGTTCGATCCCTGGGTTGGGGAATCTCCTGGAGAAGGACATGGCAACCTGCTCCAATATTCTTGCTGGAAAATTCCATGGACAGAGAAACCCCACAGGCTCCTGTCCATGGGGGTGTCTCAAAAAGTCAGACACAGCTGAGCATATATGCACACACAAAGTTAAGTCAGTATCTGATTTAAGACACTATCTCAAACAAAGAATAACTCAGTATATTGCTTAAATCACTAGACCAGAGTAAGGATTCAAAGATAAGATTGCTGAAGTTAGATGCTAAACTCTTAGTCATTGCACTTGCCTGCTTCTCATTGAGTGCAGGGAAAATAAGTTCTGTTAAAGCTGAGTCAGAAGCACTTTTAAGGAAGAATAGACTGTTGATTGAGAAGAGCTTCTCAATAGTTTCTCTTATGTAGGACTGCCTTAAGTATTATGACTTTCCTCTCTATATTTTTAGAGTTTGAACTTCGTTACCAGAGAGATCAGCAGAAGAATTTGATATTTAACCTCATCTGCTACTTGTTGGTTATACCTTTTATAAACATTAATTTATCTTTAAAATCATAGACGTGTTTAAAACATACTTTATTTTAGAAAAACATTTTTAGAAACATTTCCAGAAATATGTAAGCTTTTTTGTGTGTGTCAAATTTGAGAATTATTAAGTAGTATTCATTAAAGCATTATTATACATTAATCTGAGGTGACAAAACAGAAAGATAAAATTCTTCATTTTTAAGTTATGATATCTATATCTGATCATAAAACTATCTATTTGTATATATAGACAGGGGAGAAAATTCATTGCAATCTTAAGGAATAAATTAATAAAACTATTGTGAGGTGCATGGCATACCAAAAAAGTAACAAAATGTTCAAATGCAGGGACTTACTGAAAGTCCAGTGGTTAAGACTACCCCTTCCAAAGTAGAGGATGAGAGTTTGATCCCTGGTCAGGCAGCTAAGAGCCCTCATGCTTCTACACCAAAAACAAAACACAAGACAAAAGCAACATTGTAACAAATTAAAGACTTTAGAAATGGTCTACATCAAAAATATTTTTTAAAAATATTTAAATGTATAAATGTAAAGTGAAAGTTGCTCAGCCATGTCTGACTCTTTGCAACCCAAAGAATTCTCCAGGCCAGAATACTGCAGTGGGTAGCCTTTCCTTTCTCCAGGGGATCTTCCCAACCCAGGGATTGAACCCAGGTCTTCCACATTGCAGGCAGATTCTTTGCTAGCTGAACCACAATGAAAACCCAAAAATACTGGAGTGGGTAGTCTATCCCTTCTCTAGCGGATCTTCCAGACTCAGGAATTGAACCAGGGACTTCTGCATTGCAAGCAGATTCTTTTCTAACTATCAGAGAAGCCCCTGATAAATACAAGTATAAAAGTAAACTAGATTAAATTTGGTGTTTAGCTCGTCTGTTCTGAAATAATTTCTATGTTTTAATTTTGAACCTAAGTTTTTAAATTATTACTTCTAGCTGTAATAAATATATAAGCTTCACATAACTTAATCAGTCAAATCTTACTTCTACTTTTAGTCTCATATTAAAGTACTGAAAACTCAAAGTGTATTTAAAAATTTATCTTCTTTGACATAAAATCTTCTCTGATATTCTTGTCTTTTGAAAATTTATTGTAATTTATTACTGTTGTACCATCAGTAGATAACAATCTAAAAGTCTACCTTAACAAAACAATATGCTAGCAGTTAAGAGAAGGCAATGGCACCCCACTCTAGTTCTCTTGCCTGGAAAATCCCATGGATGGAGGAACTTGGTGGGCTGCAGTCCATGGGGTCGCTAAGAGTTGGACACGACTGAGTGACTTCACTTTCACTTTTCACTTTCATGCATTGGAGAAGGAAATGGCAACCCACTCCAGTGTTCTTGCCTGGAGAATCCCAGGGATTGGGGAATCTGGTGGGCTGCCATCTATGGAGTTGCACAGAGTCAGACACAACTGAAGTGATTTAGCAGCAGCAGCAGCAGCAGCAGCATGCTAGCAGTTGACTCTGACCCATTTGAAAACCTTGAATGGGCATTTTTAAAGCTGACTGACATGTCATGAAAATTGAACTTCAAGTCACAGTGCATGACCTGTATCTTTGATGTAACATGTGTTCAATCTATATGGCAATGCAACAGATTGATGTCTTGTTTTGAGTCAGTAGTAGTAATTAATTTATTTTGGTTTCCTATCACTGTGTCTTTAGAGTTTTAGACTTAGACTTTTCTAAGATTACTTTGGACTCTAAAGATATAACAATGGCTAATGAACTCCCTTGAACTCATGTTAAATGTTTGAAAACTTTTCTATGCACTTGTACTCTTATTATATACATTTTTTCTAAGTTGATGTAGAAAACTATTAAAAACACAAAAAAGAAAATAAAAAACTTGTCTAGATTTAATTGATTAGAATGTCTTGTGATGAAATGTATTTGCTAATTTCTTTTCTGTAATTGTAAGCCTTTCGTGCTATGATGAGCTATTATGATGGCTTTATAAATATATTTGTGTATAACCTTACAGAGTACAGCATAGATTCATATACAATATATTGTTGAGATACAAAGCAAATCTGTAAAACAGGAACTGTATTGCTAAATGCACATAATCAGCAGTTGCCTAGAAACCCTCAGTTTTATCACTAGAATTTATACATTCAGTTTTATTGAAGTGAAAATTATTTGAATTCACATATCACTTATGGAAAATCCCACATGCTGTCTTCCTCTATCTCTCAGAATACTGAAAGCTTATAGGTTTCCTAGTTACTTCTCTCTCAAATTACTAACACCTATTGAATGCTTGATTTTACTAGGCTCTCATGTTATGGTTGGTTACTGCTCTGCCATAACTAAACACTAAAAACAAGCTCATGTTTTACTCACATTGGAAATTTTAAGACAATGGTTATAAAACAATGTCTTACAGGAGAAACTTAAATCCTTGTTTGTAAAAATCCGTTGGCCATTTCTGTTCCCCTTACTGAATTTCATTTTTTCCCATGTTATTTTGTGGCCTTGTGATTATTTACCCTTTTCACATTTTTCTATCTCATTCATCACCTCTTTCTTAAGACAATATCTTGGGAATTCAATTTCATGTTCTTATAAAAAATGTAACCAGCTTCTTGACTCCTGATCACTCTCCACATATCTAATGATTAATTATCAAACTCAAGCAAACCAACATCCATCTACTCTGGATCTAACTGTTCAGCATACATAAGATCTGGCAAAGGCTTTGAATAATCTTCTTCTTCACTCCCTGAAGTAAGTGTAAGGAAGCAACATAGAACTGAGTTTCTCACTGATCTAAATTATCCCATTTTTTTAGCAAGTATTTTTGTTAACAAATGCAGTATTTTTTAACAGCAGTATTTCACTTCCAACTCTATTTCATTTTAATGAAATGACCTCTAAAATGATGGAACTATTTTACTGGAAAGACACTAAAGGTGTGTATCTAGACATAAATCTTAGTTCCTTCCCTGGGTTCTTTCTTCTTTTTTAAGACTTTTAATTGATTTCTAGTGATACTGATAGACACACTTATTTAGGAACTTCAGAAATACAATTTCAGTATGTCTGAGAAAGCTCACAGTTATGCATAAATGCTGAAAAGTTACATGAGATATATTTGAAATTGTTAAAAAACAGTTTTTGGTCATTTAAAAAGTAATTGCTGTCAGCTTCAATCAGGAAGACACAGCAAGTGCCTACTTACTGAAATAGAAAGAAGTAAAGAGTTTTCATTAAGTGTGAAATTGACCTATACTGCTGAAATAGAAGGGTCTCATATAAGGTTAAAAAAGTCTCCTCTTCATCCCCTAAAGCATTATAAATAAGGGAATCTGGGAGATATACTAGAGAGGGTAGGAAGATGTAGTTCCCCTTCTGTTCCATGTCTTTTACTCAAGAAATGTTGAACAAAAAGCTATCATGAGAGGAATGGGTGGTAAAGCATCTTATTGGAAGATTATCTTCCTTTTCACTGAATTTTAGAAAGCAGAACACAGTAGAGAAACATTCATCTTATCCTAATCCATCTATTCTCAGCTAAGAGGCACATCTAGGGCTCAGGTAGTGAATTATGGGATTTTCTATGAGGTGGGGCCCAGAAAGCAACAGGCAAGATCAGCAGTGAATTTAGAACCAGTTCCCAAGGCTGCCTGCAGCAGTCTACATTGTGGCATTGGAGGGCAAGAGATAATGCAATGTTTCTCAAAGAGTATCCCAAGGTCATTGGCAGCAAAAGACATAGTAGATTTTCAAAGTGCACTTTTATGGCTCATAGGAAACTTCTTAAGCCAAAATCTCTGTAGATAAGAAATGTGTGATTTTAGTGTGATTCGTAGACACTAAAATGTGAGAATAGCTGCTGCACATGAATGTTTCAGTGCCTACAATATAGCATAGCTGGAAAAACAAGAGAGCTAGTCCTAAGTTCACAGAAAAGCATAAGGGTATTTGAAAATAATGGAGACCCTTAGATTCTAATATAATCTAGTAACCAGGAAGCAGGTCTAGTAGATTAAAATTTAGAATTTCAAAGCATGAGAAAACAGATTTCCCAGGCAAAAATTAGTTCAGTTCAGTTGCTCAGTTGTGTCTGACTCTTTGAAACTCCATGGACTATAGCACACCAAGCTTCCCTGACCATCACCAACTCTCAGAGCTTTCTCAAACTCATGTCCTTCTTGTCAATGATGCCTTCCAACCATCTCATTCTCTGTCGTCCCATTCTCCTCCTGCCTTCAATCTTCCCCAGCATCAAGATCTTTTCCAAGGAGTCAGTTCTTCCCATCAGGTGGCCATAGTACTGTAGTTTCAGCTTCAGCATCAGTCCTTCCAATGAATATTTAGGACTGATATCCTTTAGGATGGACTGGTTTGATCTCCTTGCAGTCCAAGGGACTCTCAAGAGTCTTCTCCATCACCACAGTTCAAAAGCATAAATGCTTCAGTAAAGGAATACTGGAGTGTGTTACCATTTCCTTCTCCAGGGAACTAGAAAGCTATGTGCCTGCAAACATGATTAAATAAAATAAAAACTTCTAGTAGGACCAAAAACTTGAAGTTAGATAAGGATAAGCAGTCAAAATTTCTAGTAGCTATAGATTTCTAACATTCTTGCTTCAATTTGTATTTCTATAGTCTTTCAGTGAAGAACTTGGTTTAAATCTAAAAAAGAATACAATAATTACATGAAGAACAAGTCTCTCTGATCTCAATTTTCATTTCAGAAATAGATTAAATTTCCAAGTCTCTACCAGAAAGCATGACCTAATGGTATTACTATGTGTGTGCTCAGTCGCTTCAGTAGTGTCCAACTCTTTACAACCCTATGGACTATAGCCCATCAGACTCCTCTGTCCATGGGTTTCTCCAGGCAAAAACACTGGAATGGGTTGCCATGCCCTCCTCCAGGGGATTTTCCAAACCTAGGGATTGAATCTGTGTCTCCTGCATTGTGGGCAGATTCTTTATCATCTGAGCCACTGGGGAAGGCCAGTGACAATATTACCCAATATAAATTCTAATTAATGCAATGTCATTACTGAAGTTGAGAAAAACACATTCTAGTAATAGCTAATAGAAAAATATGGGCACCCCAAACTAAAATCCATATCAAAAATAACTAGTATTAAATATATCTTGCATCTCTTTAAAAAAAGTTATTACCCTAGTAATCTAGGTACTATTTATCCTCATACATAGTTATTATTCTATTGATCGTATTCCTTATGCTATATAATACATCCCCATGATTATTTATTTTATAACTAGAAGTCTATACATCTTAATTCTCTTCACTGTATATTAATTTTGTATCCCATCAATTACTGGATTCATTAATTTGAAAGTTTTTTATACTTTTTTGGTAGAGTCATAAGAATTTTCTACATATGGTATCATTACATCAGCAAACAGTGGCAATTTTACTTCCTCCTTTACAAATTGGACTCCTTTTTTTGGTCTCAGTTGATTGTTGTGATTAGAATAAAGTTGAATAAAAGTATAAGAGTGGTAATCCTTGTCTTTTTCCTGATCTTAGAGAAAATGATTTCAACTTTTCATCATTGAGAATGACATTACCTGTGGGCTTAACATATAAGGACTCCTCTTTTGAAGTTTGATTGATAGAATGTGTGGTAGAATTCACCTGTGAATCCATTTGGTCCTGAAATTTGTTGGGAGTCTTAAAACTTTGATTCAATTTTGGTAATAATCAGCTTGTTTATATTTTCTATTTCTTTCTAATTCAGTTTTAGGAGGTTGAATACTTCTAAGATTTTACCCATTTCTTCTAAGTTTTCCATTTTATTGCTATATAAATGTTCATAGTCATGTCTTTTATTTGTTTATATTTCTGAAGTGTTGGGTGTAACTTCTCTTCTTTAATTTCTGATTTATCATTTAGTTCGGTCTCCTTTTTCTTTCAAGGAATCTAACTGTTATTGTTGTTCTGTCACTCAGTGATCTGCAGCAAGCCAGGCTTCTCTGTCCTTCACTATCTCCAGGAGTTTACTCAAACTGCCAGCTTTTTTTCTCTCTTCTTTCTCCTTCATCAAGAGGCCCTTTAGCTCTTCTTCAATTTTGCCATAAGGGTGCTATTGTCTGCATATCTGAGTCTAACTAAGTTTATCAATTTTGCTTATCTTTTCAAAGAACCAGCTTTGAAACCAGTGGTTTCATTGATCTTATATATATATATATATATGTCTTTGTTTCATTTATACATACTCTAATATGTGTTATTTCCTTTCTTCTAATAACTTGGATTTTCTTTTAAAAATTAATTCCTTTAGGTATAGGTTAGATTGTTTATTTGAGATTTTCATTGTTTTGAAGGTAGGTCTGGTCCCAGGACCCTGCTTCAGACAGGAGGACGCGTCAGGAGACCCTCCCTGCTTCAGATAGCAGGAGGCATCCAGGAGACTGGAGAAGGTCAGTTTTAATTCCAATCCCAAAGAAAGGCAATGCCAAAGAATGTTTAAACTACCACACAATTTCACTCATCTCACATGCTAGTAAAGTAATGCTCAAAATTCTCCAAGCCAGGCTTCAGTAATACGTGAACTGTGAACTTCCAGATGTTCAAGCTAGCTTTAGAAAAGGCAGAGGAACCAGAGATCAAATTGTCAACATCCACTGGATCATCAAAAAAGCAAGAGAGCTCCAGAAAAACATATATTTCCGCTTTATTGACTGTGCCAAAGCCTTTGACTGCATGGATCACAGTAAACTGTGGAAAATTCTGAAAGAGATGGGAATACCAGACCACCTGACTTGCCTCTTGGGAAACCTATATGCAGGTCAGGAAGCAACAGTTAGAATTGGACATGGAACAACAGACTGGCTTCAAATAGGAAAAGGAATAGTCAAGGCTGTATATTGTCACCCTGCTTATTTAACTTATATGCAGAGTCCATCATGAGAAATGCTGGGCTGGAAGAAGCACAAGCTGGAATCAAGATTGCCAGGAGAAATATCAATAACCTCAGATATGCAGATGGCACCACCCTTATGGCAGAAAGTGAAGAGGAACTAAAAAGCCTCCTGATGAAAGTGAACGAGGAGAGTGGAAAAATTGGCTTAAAACTCAACATTCAGAAAACGAAGATCATGGCATCTGGTCCCATCACTTCATGGGAAATAGATGGGGAAACAGTGTCAGACTTTATTTTGGGGGGCTCCAAAATCACTGCAGATGGTGACTGCAGCCATGAAACTAAAAGAAGCTTACTCCTTGGAAGGAAAGTTATGACCAACCCAGATAGCATATTCAAAAGCAGAGACATTACTTTGCAAACAAAAGTCCAGCTAGTCAAGGCTATGGTTTTTCCAGTAGCACTATTGCCTGGAAAATCCCATGGACAGAGGAGCCTGGTAGGGGGTCTATGGGGTTGCAAAGAGTCAGACACGACTGAGCGACTTCATTCATTCATTCATTCATGTATGGATGTGAGTGTTGGACTGTAAAGAAAGCTGAGTTCCGAAAAACTGATATTTTGAACTGTGGTGTTGGAGAAGACTCTTGAGAGTCCCTTGGACTGCAAGGAGATCCAACCAGTCCATTCTAAAGAAGATCAGTCCTGGCTGTTCTTTGGAAGGAGTGATGCTAAAGCTGAAACCCCAGTACTCTGGCCACCTCATGTGAAGAGTTGACTCATTGGAAAAGACTCTGTTGCTGGGAGGGATTGGGGGCAGGAGGAGAAGGGGACGACAGAGGATGAGATGGCTGGATGGCATCACCGACTCAATGGACATGAGTTTGAGTGAACTCCGGGAGCTGGTGATGGACAAGGAGGCCTGGGGTGCTGCAGTTAATGGGGTTGCAAAGAGTTGGACATGACTGAGCGACCGAACTCAACTGAACTGAAGGTATGTCTGAATTTCTGTAAACTTCTCTTGTTAAGCTGGATTTGATGTTTCACACTGTATTAAAAATGTTGTCTTTTAATTTTCATTTGTTTCTGGGTGTTTGCTATTCTCCTCCTTGATTTTTTAACAATCCATCTGTGGTTTACTGTCATAGCCGCATATCATTTAAACCCCAGAATTTTAAGTTTTTTACAGTTTTTTTCCCCTACAGTTAATTTTTAGTCTTACAACATTATCATTGGACAAAATGCTTAATATCCTTTATTCTTATTTAACTTATTAACATTTGTTTTATGGCCTAGCATGTGGTCCATCTTTCAGAAAATTTCATGTATACTTAAAAATAATATGTATATTGCTGTTTTTTAGTGGAATGTTGTCTATAGATTTCTTGAGTCAACTAATATGTCAGATAAAGTCAATCTTTCTTTATTGATTTTGCTCTCTGTATGATTTTTCCATTAATGTAAGTGGGATGTTAAAATTCCTTGATATTATGTTATTACTGTCAATGTCTCCTTTTAAATCTGTTAATATTTGCTTTATGTATTTAGGTGCTCTTATTTTGGATACACATATATTTATAAATATTATATTTTATTCTTGGATTGATCCCATCATCATTTTATAACATCTTTTGTGTCTTGTTACCTAAGTGGAAGTTGCTCAATGGTGTTTGAATGGGTACCTTTCCATTTTCCAGGGGATCCTCCCAACCCTGGGATCGAACCCAGGTCTCCCACATTGCAAACAAATGCTTTAACAGCTAAGTCACCTTGGAAGCCCTCTCTTGTCACAGTCCTTGTTTTAAAGCTTATTTTATCTAAGTATTGCTATCCTAGCCTTTTAATTTTTTTGTTTCATTTGTATAGAATGCCTTTTTCATTTTCCTCACTTTCAGCCTGTATGTGTCTTCAGATCTGATGTGAGTCTTTTGTTGGCAGCACACGCATAAGTCTTGGTTTTTCTTCCATTCAGCAGCTCTGTGTGTTAAATAAAGTTTTTTTTCATTTACATTTAACATAATTATTGATAGAACCCTGGTGGCTCAGAGGTTAAAGCGTCTGCCTGGAATGCAGGAGACCCGAGTTCAATCCCTGAGTCGGGAAGATCCCCTGGAGAAGGAAATGGCAACCCACTCCAGTACTCTTGCCTGGAGAATCCCATGGAGGGAGGAGCCTGCTGGGCTACAGTCCATGGGGTCGCAAAGAGTCGGACATGACTGAGCGACTTCACTCACTCAACATTTATTGATCACATGTTGATTGCTTTCTGATTGTTTTGTCATTCTTTGTTTCTGTATTCTTTCCTTGGTCTCTTGCCTTGTGATCTGATGATAATTTTTAAGTGCTATATTTGGATTAATTTCTCTCTGTTTTTGTGTATCTATTACATGCTTTTGGTTTGTGGTTACCAAATGTTTATTGTTAAATCCTTTAAATTTTTGGTACATGTTTTAAATTGATGAGTTCTTAAACTCAAGTTTAAGATTAAGCTTAAATTTAAGATTAAGATTAAAATCAGTCTTAAACTGCCCTACACTTTTAATTTTCCCCAAACATTTTATGTTTTTGATGTGATTGTTCATGATTCTTGTTTTAGTGTCTCTTAAATGTTGACTGTGGCCTCCCACTCCAGTACTCTTGCCTGGAAAATCCCATGGACGGAGGAGCCTGGTGGGCTACAGTCCATGGAGTTGCAAAGAGTTGGACATGACTTCACTTTCACTTTTCACTTTCATGCATTGGAGAAGGAAATGGCAGCCCACTCCAGTGTTCTTGCCTGGAGAATCCCAGGGATGGCAGAGCCTGGTGGGCTGCCGTCTATGGAGTCGCACAGAGTCGGACACGACTGAAGCGACTTAGCAGCAGTAGCAGCATAGTTGGTTTTACTACTTTTGTCTTTCAACCTTCCTACTACATTTACAAGTAGTTTATCTACTACTTTTACTCCATGTTTGCCCTTACCAATGAAAATTTTCCCTTTCATATTTTTCATATGTCTTGTTATCTTTTTTTTTCTGCTTGTAAAAATCCTTACAACATTTCTTGTAAAGCTGGTTTAGTGGTGTTAATCTCTTTTATGTTTTTATGTTTGTAGTATCCTTTATTATTCCTTCAAATATGAATGAAATCCTTGGTGGTTACAGCATTCTTGGTTGTAATTACTTCCCTTTCATCACTTTAAATATATCATACCACTCCTTTCTGACCTGCAGAGTTTATGATAAAAGTCAGATGTAGCCTTATAGGATTTCCACTGTACATGACTAGTTGTTTTCCCTTGCTGTTTTTAGTATTTTGTTTATCTTTAATTTTTTCCATTTAATTGCAATTGATCTTGGTGTGATCCTTTTGGGGATGACCCTGTTTGGTACTCTCTGTGCTTAACAGATCTGGATGTATTATCTTTTATCTTTCCCAGATGTAGAGGACGTTTTCAGCTATTATTTATTCAAATGATGGCACTCCACTCCAGTACTCTTGCCAGAAAATCCCATGGATGGAGGAGCCTGGTGGGCTATAGTCCATGGGGTCGCTAAGAGTCGGACACCACTGAGCGACTTCACTTTCACTTTTCACTTTCACGCATTGGAGAAGGAAATGGCAACCCACTCCAGTGTTCTTGCCTGGAGAATCCCAGGGACAGGGGAGCCTGGTGGGCTGCCGTCTATGGGGTCACACAGAGTCGGACATGACTGATGCGACTTAGCATGTTTATTTCTTTTCTTCTTCTTCTGGGATCCCTATAATATTAGTGCATGTGATATTGTCTCAGATGTCCTTAAACTATACTCATTTAAAATTTTTTCCCCTCTTTAGCTTGGTTAATTTCTACTACTTTGTCTTTCAGATAGATGATCTGTTCTTCTGTAACATCTAAGCTAGTATTGATTTCCTCTAGTATAATTTAAATTTCAGTTATTGCATTCTTCACCTTTTATTGATTCCTTTTCATGTTTTATAGCTCTTTGTTGAAGTTCTCACTGTGTTTATTTCTTTCTGAAATCATTGGGCATCTTTATAATTATTATCTTAAACTTTTTTTCTGGTAGATTGTTTTTTCTCTAACCATGTTTAGGTCCTTTTCTGAGATTTTTGTCTTGTTCCTTCATTCGGAGCATCTTTCTCTGTCTCATTTTGTCTAATTCTCTGTATTTATTTGTAAGTATTATGTAGGTTTGTTACCTCTTGATATGGGAGGAATGGCCTTATGTAAAGGTTTCCAATGCACCTATTAGCATGATTTCCTCTGGCTACCACAGCTAAATAATCTAGGCGTGTCTCCTATATGGGGTGTAGGACACATCTGTTGTGTTGGGGCCAAATACAATAGAAGCACTGGTAGTTAAGGTTGGCTCCAGGCCTAGTTGACTGAGATGCCCTGTCTCATGTGGCTTCCTTGGACTCTCTGGTGGGTGGGGCAGTCTCCCCATACTCATGGCTATACATTCTCAGGCCTGGCTGCTGTAGGCCTCTAATAGGCTAGAGGAATGACTAATAGGCTTGCCAGTGCTGGTGTCAACATGGTAAAACAAGATACCAAATGACTGCTACCATCCTCTCAGTCCCCAGCAGAAATTCTGCCTCTATGGGAGGCTCACCAAAATCAGTACATGGATCTGACCCAAGTACCTTTCAAACTCATGGTCTTTACTGGGACTCAGAGCATGAATTTCTGAGCATGCTCTTTATTCTTTTTAATTTTTAAAATATAAATTTATTTATTTTAGTTGGAGGTTAATTACTTTACAATATTGTATTGGTTTTGCCATACATCAACATGAATCCACCACAGGTATACACGTGTTCCTCATCCTGAATGCCCCTCCCTCCTCCCTCCCCATACCATCCCTCTGGGTCATCTCAGTGCACCAGCCCCAAGCATCCAGTATCATGCATTGAACCTGGACTGGCGATTCATTTCATATATGATATTATACATGTTTCAATGCCATTCTCTTTCCAATAATGCTCTGGTTCTACTGAGTGAAGCCCCATTGTTTTTCAAACTTCAGCTTTCTGGGGACTGGTCTTTCTGTTGCTGAATTTCTTGGCTGAGAAATTCAGCCTAGATGTGTGGCTAGGACCCCTCACTTAATGAGGAGAAACTCTGTGGCTGTGATATTCCTCCTGTTTCTGCTCATGTGTATGGGTCTTGTCTAGGCTGCCTCTTTGTCCCTCTGACCCACTGACTGTGTCTCCTTCTTTATGTCTTCAAATGTGGAAAACCTTTTCTATCAGCCTTTAGATTATTCCATTTCTCTGTGAGTAGTTGTAATCTTGTTGTGCTTTTAGGAGGAGTTGAGTTTGTAGTCTTTTTACTTCACCATCTTGATTTATATGAGTCATAAATTAAATTATTTTTTCTTGACTAAATACAAGAATAAAGAAGAGTAGAAATATATTGTTCTCCCTTAATATATAAAGGGAAAATAATAAAAATATAGTTATTCATATAACATCATGAATGCCTTTACTTTTTAATAGTCAAGTTGTTGTTCAGTTCCTCAATCATATCTGACTCTTTGTGATCTGATGGACTGAAGCACACCGAGCTTCCTTGTTCTTCAACATCTCCCAGAGCTTGCTCAAACTCATGCCCATTGAGTTGGTGATGCCATCCAACCATCTCATCCTCTGACTTCCCTTTTAATAGGCATAGATATTTGTCACTAATTCAGTGAACTTAAATAATAAACTTTAAAACTATAAAAGCATCAATAGACTGTTAGTACATCATCACAGGTTTGGGGATCAGTTAGGTTTAAGTAATAAACATGTTACAAACTGGGCTTCCCAGGTGGCACTAGTCGTAAAGAATCTGCCTTACAATGCATAAGACTTAAGAGATGTGGGGTCAGTCACTCAGTTGGGAAGATTCCCCTGAAGGAGGGCATGGCAATGCACTCCAGTATTCTTTCCTGGAGAATTCCACAGACGGAGAAGCTTTGTGGGCTATAGTCCAGAGGGTCGCACAGAGTAAGACACAACTGAACTGACTTAATGTGCATGCACACACACACGTTACCAACTAACAGTAAATGCTTGGTTCAGTACCAGTTATTTAAACTTCCTAAATTGGGCAATCTTTATTTTTCAAACAAGACTAATACTATTACTAGAGGGTTATTGTGAAGATAAGGAGTATATGTTTTCTGGTCAATAAACATAATTATTAACATTATTGCTTTTTGTTATTTTTGAGATACAAGTTAACTTATGTTTTTGTTGTTATTATCTCTGCTGGATGTATTTTTATATTTTATTTTGGGTGGAGAATGATCTTATATCTAAAATTTGAACACGATCTTGTATAGAGGAAATATTCTAAGAAATTCCTTAACCAGAGAATATAAAACCTTGCTTCTTAGATTACCTCAGTTGGACCCATTCAGTCATTACATTATGAAGATGTACATAGAGCAGATATAGGAAAAAATTGTATATTTGCCTTGTTTTAGCTAGTCTTCAACTTGGGAAGTAGACAAAACTGATATATACAAAAAGAGTACTGGCAAAATAGGCAAGAAGTTGTTTTATTATTAGCAGATTATCTTTAATAAGCTATTTGGGTACCTGAGGAATTTTACTTTTTTTATTCTAAGTAAGTGTTCTTAACTTCAGACAAAAGTAGATTATAAAGTTGATTGGCCCAATATTCCTCACCTTTGACCCTATAACTTTGATACTAAGTGTGAATCATTCAATTCAAATAGTAGCCTGGATAGGCCATCATTTTCAAATTTTAAGCATTCAAAATCTAGTGAGCAATATATTTATATGTGGACCTACAGTGCTTGGGCATGCACACACATGCACTTACTAACACACATATTCACACACACTTCAGTTCAGTTCAGTCACTCCGTCGTGTCCGACTCTTTGCAACCGCATGGACCACAGCATGCCAGGCCTCCCTGTCTATCACCAACACCCAGAGTTTACCCAGACTCAAGTCCATTGAGTTGGTGATGCCACCCAACGATCCCATCCTCTGTTGTCCCCTTCTCTTACTGCATTCAATCTTACCCAGCATCAGGGGTTTTTCAAATGAGTCACATCTTCAAGTCAGTTAGATCTTCGCATCAGGTGGCCAAAGTATTGGGGTTTCAGCTTCAACATCAGTCCTTGCAATAAATATTCAGGACTGATTTCTTTGAGGATGGACTGGTTGCATCTCCTTTCAGTCAAAGGGACTCCCAAGAGTTTTCTCCAACAGAGTTCAAAAGCATAAATTATTTGGTGCTCAGCTTTCTTTATAGTCCAACTCTAACATCCATACATGACTACTGGAAAAACCATACCCTGACTAGATGGACCTTTGTTGGCAAAGTAATGTCTCTGCTTTTTAATATGCTGTCTAGAATAATCAAAACTTTCCTTCCAAGGAGTAAGATCTTTTAAATGCATGGCTGCAGTCATTATCTGCAGTGATTTTGGAGCTCCACAAAATAAAGATAGCCACTGTTTCCACTATTTCCCCATCTATCTGCCATGAAGTGACTGAACTGGATGTCATGATCTTTGTTTTCTGAATGTTGAGCTTTAAGCCAACTTTTTCACTCTTCTTTTTCACTTTCAATAGGCTCTTTAGTTCTTTACTTTCTTCCATAAGGGTGGTATCATCTGCATATCAGAGGTTATTATTATTTCTCCGGCAATATAGATTCCAGCTTGTGCTTCATCCAGTCCAGCGTTTCTCATGATGTACTCTGCATATAAGTTAAATAAGCAGGGTGACAATATACAGCCTTGATGTACTCCTTTTCCTATTTGGAACAAGTCTGTTGTTCCATTTGCAGCTCTAACTATTGTTTCCTGACCTTAATACAGATTTCTCCTGATGAAGGTCAGGTGGTCTGGTATCCCCATCTCTTTCAGAATTTTCCACAGTTTGTTTTGATTCATATAGTCAAAGGCTTTGGCATAGTCAATAAAGCAGAAATCGATGTTTTTCTGGAACTCTCTTGCTTTCTCGATGATCCAGTGGATGTTGGCAATTTGATCTCGGTTCCTCTGCCTTTTCTAAAATCAGCTTGGACATCTGGAAGTTCACGGATCACATACTGCTGAAGCCTTGCTTGGAGAATTTTGAGCATTACTTTACTCATGTGTGAGATGAGTGCCATTGTGCAATAGTTTGAGCATTCTTTGCCATTGCCTTTCTTTGAGATTGGACTGAAAATTGACCTTTTCCAGTCCTGTTGCCACTGCTGTTTTCCAAATTTGCTGGCATATTGAGTGCAGCACTTTCACAGCATCATCTTGTAGGATTTGAAATAGCTCAACTGAAATTCCATCACCTCCACTAGCTTTGTTGATAATGATGCTTCCTAAGGCCCACTTGACTTCACATTCTAGGATTTCTGGCTCTAGGTGAGTGATCATAAAATTGTTATTATCTAGGTCATGAAAATCTTTTTTGTACAGTTCTGTGTATTCTTGCCACGTCTTCTTAATATCTTCTGCTTCTGTTAGGTCCATACCATTTCTGTCCTTTATTGAGCCCATCTTTGCATGAAATGGACCTTGGTATTTCTTATTTTCTTGAAGAGATCTCTAGTCTTTCCCTTTCTATTGTTTTCCTCTATTTTTTTGCACTGATCACTGGGGAAGGCTTTCTTATCTCTCCTTGTTAGTCTTTGGAACTTTGCATTCAAATGTGTATATCTTTCTTTTTCTCCTTTGCTTTTCATTTCTCTTCTTTTCACAGCTATTTGTAAGGCCTTCTCAGGCAGCCATTTTGCTTTTTTTCATTTCTTTTTCTTGCAGATGGTCTTGATCCCTGTCTCCTATACAATGTCACAAACCTCCATCAATAGTTTATCAGGCACTCTATCTATCAGACCTAGGCCCTTAAATCTATTTGTCACTTTCACTGTATAATCATAAGGGATTTGATTTAGGTCATACCCGAATGGTTTAATGGTTTTCCCTACTTTCTTCAATTTAAGTCTGAATTTGCCAATAAGGAGTTCATGATCTGAGCCACCGTCATCTCCCAGTCTTGCTTTTGCTGACTTTATAAAGCTTTTCCATCTTTGGCTACAAACAATATAATCAATCCGATTTGGGTGTTGGCCATCTGTAGAGTCCATGTGATGTCCATGTGTAGAGTCTTCTTTTGTGTTGTTGGCAGAGGGTGTTTGCTATGACCAGTGTGTTCTCTTGGGAAAATTCTATTTGCCTTTGCCCTACTTCATTCTGTATTCCAATGCCAAATTTGCCTGTTACTCCAGATGTTTCTTGACTTCCTGGTTTTGCATTCCAGTCCCCTATAATGAAAAGGACATCTTTTTTGTGTGTTAGTTCTAAAAGGTCTTGTAGGTCTTCATAGAACCATTCAACTTCAGCTTCTTCAGCATTACTGTTCGGGGCATAGACTTGGAGTATTATGATACTGAATCGTTTGCCTTGGAAACAAACAGAGATCATTCTGTCTTTTTGATGATTGCATCCAAGTACTGCATTTTGGACTGTTTTGTTGACTATGATGGCTACTCCATTTCTTCTAAAGGATTCTTGCCCACAGTCATAGATATAATGATCATTTGAGTTAAATTCACCCATCCAAGACACACTTAGTCAAATAAAAAGTTTCACAAATGGTACATAACCTTAATAAATGTGAAAGAACTTGATATTTTCTGCACATAATTTTTTTTTTAA
>SJYT01005367.1:0-114359 GCA_006410635.1 Cephalophus harveyi
TGGAGGTCCAATACTTTGGCCACCAGATGTGAAGAACTAACTCCTTGGAAAAGACCCTGATGCTGGGAAAGATTGAAGGCCCGAATAGAAGGGGATGACAGAAGATGAGATGGTTGGATGGCATCATCAACTCTATGCACATGAATTTTAGCAAGCTCTGGGAGTTGATGATTGCAGGGACAGGGAAGCCTGGAGTGCTGTTCTACCACAAAGTGTAATGTTAGTTATACAGTTTATTACCATCATCAGGTTGAGGAAATTTTCTGTTTCTAGTTTGCTTACAGTTTTTATACAGAATGTACTCAAGTGGTCAGTTTTATCCAGCTCCTTGCGACCCCATGGAGTGTAAGCCCAACAAGTTTCTTCTAGCCTTGGTTATTCTCCAGGCAAGAATACTGGAGTTGGTTGCCATGCCATCTTCCAGGGGATCTTCCTAACCTAGGAATAGATATTAGATTTATCAAATTATTTTTCAGCATTTATCGGGATGACCCTACTGTGTTTCATGTTTAGTTCTTTAATAATTTGAATTACACTGATTTATTTTCAAATGTTTAAGCAATGTTGTATTCTTAGGGGACAAAAATTAATAGATCATGCTGTATCATCTTTGTATATATTGGTGTAGTCTGTGCTTCATTCTAGACACTTTCTATTGCTACCTTTTCAAGTGCATAATTTTCTCCTGCTGCCATGTCTAATCTGTCATTTATTCTATCCACTTTATTTGCCATCTGACACTGTAGTTTTCATATCTGTAAGATGAAATGGGGTCTATTTTGTTATTTCCATGACTCTACTTAATTTTACAACATGCAAAACACGGTTATTTCAAATATTTTAATGTCTCTGTGTGCAATTTCTAAAATCTATGACACTTCTGGGTCAATTTTATTTCTCAAGGGAATTTTAATATGATTTTTTTCTTACCTTAGTGAGATTAAATATTTTTTAATGTGGTTAGGGTCTAGTTCTATATCTTTTTTGTCAAATGGCTGCTCATGTCTTTTAAACATCTCTTAATAAAGTGAATGGCCAGTGCTACGTCTTTCTTGGATACTGTTGGCTCAGGCCTTTTTCACTCAATTTTTTAGGTTCTTTGTTCTAAACATTTTAAGAGTCAGCTTTTGTGTTTGTTTATGGTGTGCTTTCTTCTACCTCTTGAAATTTTAAGCAGTGCAATGCATTCAGGTTGAATAAGCAACCAGTGGACATCAGGAAGTGAGAACGTCACAGGAAACGCCTAGAAGTCCTACTAAGACAAAAACCTGTATACACAAGTGCAGAGATGAAGCACACAAGCCCTTTCCTCCAAAGTCAACCACCTCAGTGAAAGACCTTGGGAACTGGATGGGCAGGGCATGATTACTCAGTGTTTCCTCCAGGAAGTTAGAAGATTGTGGTAGCTCTACATGGAAATGAATTCCAACAAGGTCTCCAGTGTGAGGTAAGCTCCAATGGAGATGCCAACAGGAAAACAAGATGAGAAAAGAGATTTGTGAGGGCACATGTTGAGAAGACCTTTGCACACCAGGCTTACACACCATTGGGCAAGCACCACCCCGTCCTGGGAATACAAATCAGTCACAGGTGGTCATTTCCTTCTTGGGATCACCCAGCACAACCTGAAGCATGCATTTATCTGCCTCATCCCCATCATCCTCTTAAAACCCAAACTTGGGTAGTACATCTAGTGAGGTGACCTTGAGTCCTAGACTTGAAACAAGACAGCTCCAAGAGGACCAAGAGCATGTGTATTCAGTGCAGTCTCACAGCCTGAAGACAGTGGTTTCAGACTGCAAGCTAGAAAACTGAGGAGAGCTATGTGAACACTGATAAAGGAGGAGGGATGGAAAAAATTTCTGGTAGGTGGCCCAGAATTAAATGGTGTTCAAGGTGCTTTAAGACCACGATGTAGGAGGAAAGTGGAATGATTCTCATTTTCACAAACACTTCAATACAATCTAATTATCAGGGAGGAACTTTAGGCAAGATTTTAAAAACTAAATGGTGAAATGTGAGAGAGAACAGAGTGAAAGCCTGAACACTGTGGCAGTGAGACAAGGTTTGGGGCAGGCACATTCTCCCTGCCATGTGACCCTTCAGTGTAGACTCAGACAGCTGAAGACAGCAGGTGAATTTTGAGGGCTCTTAAGGGCCATTAAATATTCCTCGCTTCTCCCACCAAATCTTCTGAGTGATTCCCCATCGTCTGCTAGAGGTGACAGAATTGGGCTTTGTGACGTCAAGGCCCACTTAAGGCCACCATTGGCTGAGGAAGTGACTTGCTGACCTCATAAAGCATAAGGGTATGGCCTCCTGTGAAGGGGTATACATAGTGGTGCTCAGGGTCTCTGGAGCAGACCACTGCAAGTCTCATAAATAACTAAGGTGACTGGGTAGCCTAAAGGCTCTAGAGCAGTTATGGAAAAGCTGACTCTAGATACTCAGGAGGAAAAGATGAAGACTTCCTGTCAACTGAGGGACAAAAGAAGTGTCAAGGTGAGATGAACCCACCCAATGTCTTCTTGTCCATTGACACCATCCCATAAGACCCCCTCCCCTGTCCTTGCCTGGCAGATACCCCTTCTCTGCCCACATCCCTTATCCTGAAGCCATTGTTCCCATCCACCTTCACCCTTTTCCCCAAACTAATGCCATTCTGTGCTCCCTCTCTTGTTTTCTCCAGGTGACCAGGTTAGACATGAGGGTGAATAAGCCATTTGTCCTGAGCTTATTTTTTATTTGTTGGATGATTTTTGATTACATTTTTGCTTTCCATGCTAGTGATGGGTCCCTTAAGATTATCTACTTCCTCGTGGTTCAGTTTCGGAAGGTTATACTTTTCTAAGTATCCGTCCATTTCTTCCAAGTTGTCTGTTTGTCATATAGTTGCTGATAGTAGTCTCTTGTGATCTTTTGTATTTCTGTGTTGTCTATTGTGATTTCTCCGTTTTCATTTCTAATTTTATTGATTTGATTCCTTTCTTTTTGTTTCTTGATGAGTCTGGCTAATGGTTTGTCCGTTTTTTTTTCTTTTTAATCTTCTCAAAGAATCAGCTTTTTCTATCCTTTTGTGTCCCTTGGTTAGAGGTGGGTCTCTTGTAGACAGCATATATAGGGTTCTGGTTTTGTAACCATTTTACAATACTTCCTTTGTCAGCTGTATATCCATTTGTCCATCCCTCCTTCCAATCAACAGTCCATCTTTTTTCCTTGTGGCCTTTTGTGGTAGATTGCAGACATCAGTGTGTGTCTTCTTAAGTATTTCAGCAAGCCTGCCATTAAGTAGGGAGCTGTGTTTGTTTACAGAAATTTTCTTTGGATATTAACTTTAGATACAGTGAAATAGAGCAATCTTTTCTTTCCTCAGTCATCTTACATTTTAACTGAATTATAGTTGATTTTACAAAGTTGTGTGAATGTCTGCTTTACAACAAAGCAATCCAGGTATGCACATATATGTGTATATATACACGGTGTGTGTGTTTATGCCTATATATACACACACATATTATTTTATTTAATCTTTTTTGTTTTTTGTTTTTGCCGAGTCTGTGGCAAGCGTTGGAAGCACATGTGAAGCATGGGGGATTAGCTCTGTGACCAGGATTTCAACCTGTATCCACTGTAGGAGAAGTGTGGAATTTTACCTGCTGGACTACCAGGGAATTCCCATTTTTTTTCCTTTATTATTTATCTTAGGATACTGAATATATTTCTCTGTACTCTACAGTAGGAACTTGTCAATCCCGTCCATAGACTCTAGTTTATATATCTTAACCCCAGTTTTACTCCATTGCTCCCCCAATTCTCTCAGCCTTGGAAACCACAAGTCAGTTCTCTATGTACATGACTATCTCTGTTTCACACATGTGTTCATTTGTGTTATATCTTAGATTCCACATTTAAGTGATATCATTTAGTATTTGTCTTTGTGTGCTTCCCTTCACTTAGTATGAACATCTCTTGGTCCATGCATGTTGACCCAAATGGCCTGATTTTTGTAGATGTACATATTCTTGTATCCTTTTAACCATACATAGAGGTATTCATCTGTGGTTATTTTCTCATATGTATTATTAAAATCTGTGTTGTACACCACCAGTATAGGATATCCATTTTGAGTCTGTATTAGGATTTTACATGTATATGTCAGTCACTTCAATTCAATTGCTCAGTCGTGTCCAACTCTTTGGGATACCATGGACTGTTGCATGCCTTGCTTCCCTGTCACAAGTCACTAACTCCTGGCACTTGTGTCTCTTTCCTTCTCAGTTTGAATGTATTTCATATGTCTTGTTTGATGAAGCTGATCTACAGAGTTATCTTTGTTGAATCTGTACTGATTGTTCCTCCCTTACACAGATCTACAGAGGCATTTGGCAGTGTTTATTTCCTCTGACCTGCTCTCAGAAAGTGTGTAGTACACCACTCTTGCTATGTCCGTCCCTGTGGATTGTGTATTTGACAGGTATTTGTGGGAAGCCGTGAATGTGAAAAAAGAGACAAAGGAGGTAGGGAGGGAGCTCCATCCCAGGAAGGGAGTCTTAAAAAAAGAGAAGTTCCAAATACCAGGAAACACTCTCACTGCCGAGTCTGTGGTGAGCGTTGGAAGCACAGTGGGCAACATAACAGGGAAGAAAAATAAATAATTAAAACCAACAGATTACGAGCCCATTGGTAACTCCCCCAGCGGAGAAGCAGCACAGACACTTGGATCAGCCACTAGCAAGTGGGGGCTGGGCAGGCAGGCACGGGCTGCAGTGCTTTTTCAGAATCAGGCCAGAATGCCCCAAATGTAACCAGAGTGAACTAACTTGGGCTAGCATAGCAGACTGTGGGATAGCTACTACGTGAAAAGCTCTAACATAAGACACCACTAGGACCACACACAGAAGAAAGGATGAAACAGAATTAGCAGGCTGCAGACCACCCTCCACTGGTGACAGGAAGCCAGAGCCATAAGGGCTGGAAGGGGGCAATCGCAGCCCCAGAGAGACTTTACCTACCAAACTGCAAGCAGGCTTCTTTGCTAACTAAGACTTCTTGGGGTTCTGGACAGTCACCATATGCCAGACAAGGGGCTCCAGTGGTACACCCAGAAAACTGAGCAGCAGGGAAAGGTGATAAGTTATAGCGACCATGCTCGCCAAACACCTGAGGTATTCGGTCCTGGGAAGGGCACAAAATGCAGACCCAACAGAATCTGTGCCTCTGACGGCTACCTGACAGCAGAGCCTGAGCAGCTTAGACCAGGGAGGTGCATGCAGCCTAGGTCCGGCCTCAGACGATTCCCGGTGGAGCAACATAGAGCCTGAGCAGTGTGCTCCATGTGCAGGGTCATGCCCAGCATGACTGAGACACTTCATGCACATGCCAGTGTTATTTGTTTGCAGCATCCCTCCCTCCCCACAGCGCGGCTGAACAAGGCTAAAATAAAAAAAAAAGAAAGTGTCCACCACTGTCCCCCTTGTGTCAGGGTGGAAAACAGACACTGAAGAGACCAGCAAATGGAAGAAGCTAAACAGAGGGAACGGCTTTGAAAGTGACCCCACACTGCCCACAAAACCAGAGAAATTCCCAGAAATATATTTACTATATTTATGACCATTCTCTCTCTCTTTTTTTTTTTTTTTTGGTTGCTGTTGATGTTGTTTGGTTGTTTTTTCTTTTTCTTTTTTTTAATCTTTTAAAAAATTTAAGTCCTCTATTTCTCCTTTAATTTTAATTTTTATAACCTACTATCACTTTTCAAAAAAAAAGGACCCTATTTTTAAAGCAAACGCCATATATATTTGTGGCTCTTGTTGTGGTTTTTTAATAATTCTCATGACTATTTTTTTTCTTCTTGTTTTTCTTTTCTTTAATATTGTATTTTTGATTTTTTAATTAAAAACAATTTTTTTTTTACTTTACATTACTGTATCGGTTTTGCCATACATTGACATGAATCCACCACAGGTGTACATGAGTTCCCAACCCTGAACTCCCCTCCCACCACCGTCCCCATATCACCTCTCTGGGTCATCCCAGTGCACCAGCCCTAAGTATCCTGTATCCTGTATCAAACCTAGACTAGTGATTCGTTCCTTACATTATAGTGTACATGTTTCAATGACATTCTCCCAAATCATCCCACCCTCTCCCTCTCCCACAGAGTCCAAAAGTCTGTTCTTTACATCTGTGTCTCAACTGCTGTCTCGCATATAGGGTTATCATTACCATCTTTCTAAATTCCATATATATGTGTTAGTATACTGTATTGCTGTTTTTCTTTCTGGCTTACTTGATTCTGTATAATTGGCTCCAGTTTCATCCACCTCATTAGAACTGATTCAAATGTATTCTTTTTAATGGCTGAGTAATAATCCATAGTGAATATGTACCAAAGCTTTTTTATCCATTCGTCTGCTGATGGACATCTAGGTTGCTTCCATGTCCTGGCTATTATAAACAGTGCTACAATGAACATTAGGGTACATGTGTCTCTTTCAATTCTGGTTTCCTTGGTGTGTATGCCCAGCAGTGGGATTGCTGGGTCATAAGGCAGTTCTATTTGCAGTTTTTTAAGGAATCTCCACACTGTTCTCCATAGTGGCTGTACTAGTTTGCATTCCCACCAGCAGTGTAAGAGGGTTCCCTTTTCTCCACACCCTCTCCAGCATTTATTGCTTGTAGACTTGTGGATCGCAGCCATTCTGACTGGTGTGAAATGGTATCTCATTGTGGTCTTGATTTGCATTTCTCTGATAATGAGTGATGTTGAGCATCTTTTCATTGTTTGTTAGCCATCCGTATGTCTTCTTTGGAGAAATGTCTGTTTAGTTCTTTGGCCCATTTTTTGATTTGGTCGTTTAATTTTCTGGAGTTTAGCTGCATAAGTTGTTTGTATATTTTTGAGATTAGTTGTTAGTTGCTTCATTTGCTATTATTTTCTCTCATTCAGAAGGCTGTCCTTTCACCTTGTTTCTAGTTTCCTTTCTTGTACAGAAAGAAGCTTTTAATTTTAATTAGATCCCATTTGTTTATTTTTGCTTTTATTTCCAGTATTCTGGGAGGTGGATCATAGAGGATCCTGCTGTGATTTATGTCGGAAAGTGTTTTGCCTATGTTCTCCTCTAGGAGTTTTATAGTTTCTGGTCTTACGTTTAGATCTTTAATCCATTTTGAGTTTATTTTTGTGTGTGGTGTTAGAAAGTGATCTAGTTTCATTCTTCTACAAGTGGTTGACCAGTTTTCCCAGCACCACTTGTTAAAGAGATTGTCTTTACTCCATTGTATATTCTTGCCTCCTTTGTCGAAGATAAGGTGTCCATAGGTGTGTGGATTTATCTCTGGGCTTTCTATTTTGTTCCATTGATCTATATTTCTGTCTTTGTGCCAGTACCATACTGTCTTGATGACTGTGGCTTTGTAGTAGAGCCTGAAGTCAGGCAGGTCGATTCCTCCAGTTCCATTCTTCTTTCTCAAGATTGTTTTGGCTATTCGAGGTTTTTTGTATTTCGATACAAGTCTTGAAATTATTTTTGTTCTAGCTTTGTGAAAAATACAGCTGGTAGCTTGATAGGGATTCCATTGAATCTATAGATTGCTTTGGGTAGTATACTGATTTTCACTATATTGATTCTTCCAATCCATGAGCATGGTATATTTCTCTATTAGTGTCCTCTTTGATTTTTTTCTTTCATCAGTGTTTTATAGTTTTCCATATATAGATCTTTAGTTTCTTTAGGTAGATATATTCCTAAGTATTTTATTCTTTTCGTTGCAATGGTGAATGGAATTGTTTCCTTAATTTCTTTTTCTACTTTCTCATTATTAGTGTATAGGAATGCAAGGGATTTCTGTGTGTTGATTTTATATCCTGCAACTTTACTATATTCATTGATTAGCTCTAGTAATTTTCTGGTGGAGTCTTTAGGATTTTCTATGTAGAGGATCATGTCATCTGCAAACAGTGAGAGTTTTACTTCTTCTTTTCCAATTTGGATTCCTTTTATTTCTTTTTCTGCCCTGATTGCTGTGGCCAAAACTTCCAGAACTATGTTGAATAGTAGCAGTGAAAGTGGGCACCCTTGTCTGGTTCCTGACTTTAGGAGAAATGCTTTCAATTTTTCACCATTGAGGATAATGTTTGCTGTGGGTTTGTCATATATAGCATTTATTATTTTGAGGTATGTTCTTCTAATTCCTGCTTTCTGGAGAGTTTTTATCATAAATGGATGTTGAATTTTGTCAAAGGCCTACTCTAATCATATGGCTTTTATTTTTCAAATTGTCAATATGGTGAATTACATTGATTGATTTGTGGATATTGAAGAATCCTTTCATCCTGGGATAAAGACCACTTGGTCATGCTGTATGATCTTTTTAATGTGTTGCTTGGATTCTGATTGCTAGAATTTTGTTAAGGATTTTTGCATCTATATATGCCTGTATTGCTATGAACTTTCCTCTTAGCACTGCTTTTATAGTGTCCCACAGGATTTGGGTTGTTGTGTTTTCATTTTCATTCATTTCTATGCATATTTTGATTTCTTTTTTGATTTCTTCTGTGATTTCCTGGTTATTCAGAAGCATGTTGTTCAGCCTTCATATGTTGGAATTTTTAATAGTTTTTTTTTTTCCTGTAATTTGGATCTAATCTTACTACATTATGGTCAGGAAAGGTGGAATGATTTCAATTTTTCTGAAATTTTCAAGGTTAGATTTGTGGCCCAGGATGTGATCTATCCTGGAGAAGTTTCCATGAGCACTTGAGAAAAAGTTGAAATCCATTGTTTTGAGGTGAATTGTCCTATAGATATCAATTAGGTCTAACTGGTCTATTGTACCATTTAAAGTTTGCTTTTCTTTGTTAATTTTCTGTTTAGTTGATCTGTCCATAGGTGTGAGTGAGGTATTAAAGTCCCCCACTATTATTGTGTTACTGTTAAATTTCCCCTTTCATACTTGTTAGCATTTGTCTTACATATTGTGGTTCTCTTATGTTTGGTGCATATATATTTATAATTGTTATATCTTCTTCTTGGATTGATCCTTTAATCATTATGTAGTGGCCTTCATTGTCTCTTTTCACAGCCTTTGTTTTAAAGTCTATTTTATCGGTTATGAGTATTGTTACTTCTGCTTTCTTATGGTCTCCATTTTCATGGAATATCTTTTTCGAGCCCTTCACTTTCAGTCTGTATGTGTCCCTTGTTTTGAGGTGGGACTCCTGTAGGCAGCATATATAGGGGTCTTATTTTTGTATCCATTCACCAGTCTTTGCCTTTTGGTTGGGGCATTCAAATCATTTATGTTTAAGGTAACTATTGATAAGTATGATCCCATTGCCATTTACTTTATTGTTTTGGGTCAGGTTAATACACTCTTTTGTGTTTTCTGTCTAGAGAATATCTTTTAGCATTTGTTGGAGAGCTGGTTTGGTGGTGCTGAGTTCTCTCAGCTTTTGCTTGTCTGTAAAGCTTTTGATTTTTCCTTCATATTTGAATGAGATCCTTGCTGGATACAGTAATCTGGGCTGTAGGTTATTTTATTTCATCACTTTAAGGATGTCTTGCCATTCCCTCCTCACCTGAAGAGTTTCTATTGAAAGATATGCAGGTATCCTTATGGGAATCCCCTTGTGTGTTATTTGTTGTTTTACCCTTGCTGCTTTTAATATTTGTTCTTTGTGTTTGATCTATGCTAATTTGATTAATATGTGTCTTGGGGTGTTTCACCTTGGGTTTATCGTGTTAGGAACACTCTGGGTTTCTTGGACTTGGGTGATTATTTCCTTCCCCATTTTAGGGAAGTTTTCAACTATTATCTCCTCAAGTATTTTCTCATGGTCTTTCTTTTTGTCTTCTTCTTCTGGGACTCATATAATTCGAATGTTGGAGCATTTCATATTGTCCTGGAGATCTCTGAGAGTTTCCTCATTTCTTTTAATTCGTTTTTCTTTTTTTCTCTCTGATTCATTTATTTCTACCATTATATCTTCTATTTCACTAATACTATCTTCTGCCTCCAATATTCTACCCTTTGTTGCCTCCAGAGTGTTTCTGATCTCATTTATTGCATTATTCATTGTATGTTGACTCTTTTTTATTTATTCTAGGTCCTTGTTAAACTTTTCCTTCATCTTCTCAATCCTTGTCTCCCAGCTATTTATCTGTGATTCCATTTTTATTTCAAGATTTTGGATCATTTTCATTATCAATACTTGGAACTCTTTCTCAGGTAGATTCCCTATCTCTTCTGCTTTTGTTTGGTTTGGTGGGCTTTTCTCCTGTTCCTTTACCTGCTGAGCATTCCTCTGTCTCTTCATCTTGGTTATATTGCTGCGTTTGGGGTGGCCTTTCTATATTCTGGGAATTTATGGATTTCTCTTTATTATGGAGTTTCCTCACTGTGGGTGGGGTTGTATCAGAGGCTTGTCAAGGTTTCTTGGTTAGAGAGGCTTATGTTGGAGTTCTGGTAGCTGGAACTGGATTTCTTCTCTCTGGAGTGCTATGAAGTATCCAGTAATGAGTTCTGAGGCATCAATGGTTTTGGAGTTACTTTGAGCTGTCTGTATATTGAAGCTCAGGGATGTGCTCCTGTGTTCCTGGAGAATTTGCCTGGTATGTCTTGCTCTGGAACGTGTTGGTCCTTGGGTGGTGCTTGATTTCAGTGTAGGTATGGAGGCATTTGATGAGCTCCTGTCGATTAATGTTCCCTGGAGTCAGGATTTCTCTGATGTTCTCAGGATTTGGACTTAAGTCTCCTGCTCCTGGATTTCAGTTTTATTTTTGCAATAGCCTCAAGGCTTCTCCATCTATACAGCACCAATGATAAAAATCTAGGTTTAAGATGAAAGGCTCCTCCACATTGAGGGACACCCAGAGAGGTTCACTGAGTTACACGGAGAAAAGAAGAGGGAGGGGTTACTTAGAGGTGACTGGAATGAGATGAGGTGTGATCAAAGAGGAGAGAGCAAGCTAGGCAGTGATCACTTCCTTATGTATGCTCTACAGTCTGGACTGCTCAGAGGTGTTCACGAAGTTATACAGGTAAGAGGAGAGGGAGGAAGTAGACAGAGGTGGTCAGGAGGATAAAAGAGGGAAATGAAAAGGAGAGTGACAGATCCGGCCAGTAACCTGTTCCCTGAGTGTTCTCCACCATCTGGAACACACAGAGATTCACAGAGTTGGATAGGAAAGAGAAGGGGGTGGGAAGAGACAGCGGCCACCTGGTGGAGAAAAAGGAGAGTCCAAAGGAGAGAGTGGTCAAGCCAGTAATCTTGCTGTTAGGTAAAATTGGGTACTGAAGATTGGGTTTTTAAATGTACAAAATTGACAACAAATACCAAAAAGCAAAGTTAAAAATCTGGAGTAGAGATTGGATTTTCAAAAATACAATAGTAAAGAAAAGAAGCTGAAGAAGAAGGGGGAGGGAAAAAAAGAAAAGAAAAAAAGCCACAAGAGTTATTAAAAAACAACAACAACAACCACAAAAAGACTATATATGGCATTTGCTTTAAAAATAGGGTCTCTCTCTCTCTTTTTTTTTTTAAGTAATAGTAGTTTATAAAAATAAAACAGAGAAATAAATTTAAGAAAGTTAAAAAAAGAGAAAAAACATTCATGCAACAACATCAACACACACACAAAATGACTGTAAAAATAGCAAAGATATATCTGGCCCTTTCTCTGGTGTTGTGGGCAGTGTGGGGTCACCTCCAAGGAGGTTCCCTCTGTTTAACTTCTGTTTGCTGGTCTCTTCAGTGTCTGATTTCCGTCTTGACTAAGGAAGATTGGTGGTGGATACTTTTTTTTTTTTTTTTTTATGCTCACTTGTTCAATTGCGCTGTGGGGTGGGAGGGATGCTGCCAAACAAATATTACTGGTGTGTGCTTGCAGTGTCTCTTTCACACTGGGCTTGCCTCTGCTCTCGGCACTCACTGCTAAGGCTCTAAGTTGCTCTGCTGGTGAACCGTCTGAGGCCGGCCCTAGGCTTAATGCACCTCCCCGGTCTAAGCCGCTCAGGCTTGGCACTCAGGTAGCCTTCAGAGGTGCATATTTGGTTGGGCCTGTGTTTTGTGCCCTTCCAAGTTCCGAATAGCTCAGGACTTTGGCAAGCACAGTTGCTGCGACTTGTCGCCTTTCCCTGCTGCTCAGTTTCCTGGGCGTACCACTGGCATTCCTTCTCAGGTGGATGATGACTGTCCAGAACCCCCAGAAATCTTAGTTAGCAAAGAAGCCTGCTTGCATTTTGGTAGGTAATGTCTCTCTTGGGCTGTGAATGCCCCCTTCTAGCCCTTAAGGCTCTGGCTGCATGTCACCGGAGAGGGATATTCTGCAGCCAGCTATTTCTGTACCATCCTTAGTTCTGTGCATGGTCCTGGTGGTGTCTTATGTTCAAGCATTTCGCATGGTAGCTATCCCACAGTCTGGATTGCTAGCCCAAGTTAGTTTGCTCTGGTCACGCATGGGACGTTCTGGCCTGATTCTTAAAAAGCACTGCAGTCTGCACCTCCTGTGCCACCCTGCCCAGCCCCCCCTTGTTCCTGGCAATTGCAGGCATCTGTGCTGCTTTTCCACTGGGGGAGTTACTGTTGGGCTCGTAATCTGTGGGTTTTATTTATTTATATTTCCTTCCTGTTATGTTCCGTTTGTGCTTACAAGGCTTGTCACAGACTCGGCAGCAAGAATGATTCCTGGTATTTGGAAACCTGTCTTCTTAACAGACTCTTCCCGGAACAGGACTCCCTTCCCAGGACGGATCTCCTGCTCTACCTCCTTTGACTCTTTTTTCATCTTTTATATTTTTTCCTACTTGTTTTTTAAGCCAAAGATCTGCTTTTCTGGGTGTCTGATGTCCTCTGCCAGCATTCAGAAGTTGTTTTGTGGAATTTACTCAGCGTTGAAATGTTCTGTTGATGAATTTCTGAGGGAGAAAGTGGTCTCCACATCCTATTCTTCCGCCATCTTAGGACCGCCCTCTAGAATGAATTTTAAATCAAGCATTGACATCTGGAAGAAGGCCATCTTCACAGATAGAGATAAATCTAGAGATCACCACACTGAATGAAGAAGGGTCGATTCAAGACATATTCTGGGATGCAACAGAGTGGCAGAAATCAAAAATCCACAGCAGTGAGCAGCCACAAAAAGGTGACATGGACACCCAACCTGACAAGAAACTTATGGGTAGCAGGGTACCCTGGTGGATGGAAAGGATACATCTGGAGCTTGGAATTTGGTTCTTCCAACAGATATAGATAAAAGAGAGAATGCATGTAAACCTACTTCAGCAAGAGTGGTAGATGAAACACACTCAAATAACATGTAGGTGAAAACAAACACAGCAGAATACATCAACTAGTCTCAGTGCCATGGAACAAGAATCTGGACATGGAAAAGAAGTGCATCCTTGGCAATGAACTTAAATAGAATAGGAACTTTTACTTAGAATAAAATCCCAAAGTGAGCAGTCACCAGGATTTGTGGCATCATCTGGATCCTTCTACTACAGTGCAAAAATTGGCCTGACAAAAACTCTCAGGCGGGGCAGGCCATCCTAAAAGAGAACAGAAGAAAGAAACCTTGCAGCATGGAGGATTTTCTCTGCCACTGCAGCACGAAAACGATCGCTGATGGACATATAAGATTCACAAGGCTTCAGGACTCGACATGACACCTACCTTTGAACACGACAGGTGTCACACACCCAAAATTAAATAAGTAAACACACACATACAAAGCAAGACTGGAACCCTCTCAGGAAGAAACCATCAGCAGGTAAGTACAATTAAAGTGCTTTCAAAAAACAAAAAGCCCATGAACAATACTCCATAGGGTTTCTTATCAGAGATACAATACTCAAATTGCCACGACACATCAACTCTGAGCAATGGAAAAGGCCACCATGGAAAACGGACCAGACCAGAAAGCATAGATAAACATTAGTCAGAGGGATCCTTTTATAGTAGTGGGTGCATATCAGTGGGAGGAGCCAAGATAAAAATCACTGTCCACATGCCTTAATAGAAACAAATTAGAAAGTATGACAGGGCCTCTCCACTTATGATCCTTCAGAAATACACAGATTTTGAAAATCACACACCCCAGATCATGCACTGCAGCAGGATTCCCAATGCCCTGAGATGAAACCAAAGAAAGTACATGGGGATGGAGAGATGAATGGATCGAAAAATGGGATACAGCTTCAGAACGGAGTATGACTCAGGTATTGAAACAAGGAAATAGTGTCATTGTCATTATTTCAGAGATACAGATAAGTGTGGTGATAATCAAGAGTCAGTGAAGAATGGGCAGATTAGAGACAGGTCATAGGATTTCCCTTTCAAATGGGAGCGACAGTATTGGTGGCAGTGAGTACTCCTACTGAGGTGAAATGGACTCCCAGTGCTGGGAACTCCGTGATGCTTAGCAAAGGGGATGTGTGAGAGAAAACCTTACAGTGGAAGGCTGGAATACATGGATTCCCACAAATACTTGTCAAATACATAAACCACAGGGACCGATGTAGCAACAGTGATGTACCACACACTTACTGAGAGCAGGTCAGAGGAAATCAACACTGTTGAATATCTCTGTGTTTGGTGAAAGGGAGCAAGAATCAGTACAGCCACAAAAAGGCACCTCTATACATCAGCTTCGTCAAACATGAAATATGAACTACAGTACCACTGAGAAGGAAGGAGATACAAGCTTTTGGGAACTGGGGGGTTGGTGGGCAGTGGGCTTCCTCTAGCTCATGCTACTCTCAGTTACAAGTGGAAATGCACATATATCTGAAGATGCAGTTACTATAGGAACAAGAGGGGAACCCAAAGAAATGCTGCCATCTTGTGGCCGCTTTCTGGAGCAGCAACCTTAATATGTGGCCTGATGGACACTGGCGATTCACAAGGCGGCCAGGTTTGAAATCACACGTACCTTTATGAAACGGCCAGGGGTCCCACACCAAAATAAAAACCAGAACAAAGCACATGAAGAGAAGGGAAACCTCAACAGGTAATTATTTAGTCGATGTTTAGAAAGATGCCTCTGGCAATGTGCCTCATTTGCTCTCTTATCAGCGATACGAAAAGTTAAACTGCAACACAGTATCACTACTGAGCAGTGAAACAGGCAACTACCCAAAACACTACAGATAAGGAAAAGTAGAGCAATATTAGTAAAGGGGACCTTTGTATGCCACTGGAGAGAGGTAGCAGTCAGAGACTTTATGAGCATGACTGTCAAAGGGCCTTGGAATCACAAAATGAGACAGAAGATGTCATATGGCAGTTCCATCCCGTAATACAGGAGAAATAAACAAATCATGGAAAACATACGGCCAAACCCCCACCTCCACAAACATGCACTGCAGGAGCATTTACAATGCCCAAGAGAGGAAAGGAAATAGAATCGTTGGTTGCAGATGAAGGAGAAATAAATGAGACATAGAGACACAACAAAATATGACACAGACATTACAAAAATGCAAAAAACATGCTATTTTCAGGGATACAGAAAAATCTACATAGAATCACAGTAAGTACAGAAGGGTGGATTAAACATTTATCAAAATGTATACCTAACAGAGGGGATTAAAACACATATTGATGGCTATGAGTACCCAAACAAAAGTGAAGTGGACTACACTCCTGTTAAGAAAATTACAGTTAGCCAAGGGTATTGGTGGGTGAGAGACTGAAAGGTGAAGACTGGAGTAAACTTATACCTACAACTACGTATGCAATTCATAATCTACAAGGACCTCCTGTATCAAAACACAAGTACACCACTGATTCGAAAAGATAGCTTTGACAATAACCATAGTTGAATACCTCCAGATATCTGTGGAAAGGAGGGAGAAACTGTTTCCCTGCAACAACTACAATGGTGTCAATAGTCTTAAACAAGAAATCCAGTTTGACTTAAAGAAAAACCTCAAAGAGTAAACAGACAAGACATTTGGTGAAGTCTTGTGTCTGCTACTCGCCTTTGACAACCAGGCCAGAGATAACCTCAGAGGCTGCTATCACCATAGTAACATGAGGAGGAAATGAAAAAGTGCCACTGCCTTGCGGACATCTTCTCTAATAGCAACCTGAAAATCCTTGCTGATGGCCACACTATTCACAAGGGTGCTGAGCTCTAACAGATACCCACCTTTAACAAATAGCCATGGCTCAAATAGGGGAAAGAAGCTCAGGGAAACACAGGGGAAGCTAACAGGAAGAGGATATGAACAGGCAAACACAAATCCGTGTTTCTTAAGAAAAGCACAGGACAATTTGCACATAGGATGAATGCTAAGAGATACCAACAAAAATGCAAAGACTTTATCACCTCTGCCTGAGCATTTAAAAAGGCCACTGTCAAAATCTGGACAAGGCATCAGTGGTAGAATATCACTGGTATGGTGGACACTTTAGGGTACTGATGGAATGGACCTGGGAAGAGGTACTATGCACATGACAAGAAAAGTGCACTCCCATGGGAGAAAAACAAATAAATAAAGAAGTAGAGGCAGTATGATAAATCAGGTCCTCTCCTGGAATATTTCAGAAATGAATAGACTTCAAATACCACACACCCCAAACCAGGTCCCATGGCACCACTCACAACATCAAAGAGATGAAAATAAAGATAGCGTGCCTGGACAGAGGAATGGATAAAGAAATGTGACATAGATCTAGAATGAATTTTAAACAAGCATTGACATCTGAAAGGAGGCCTTCTTCACAAATAGAGATAAATCCAGAGTTCATCACACAGAGTGAAGGAGGGCCGATTCAAGACAAATTCTTGGATGCAACAGAGTGGCAGAAATCAAAAATCCACATCAGTGAGCAGCTACAAAAATGTGACGTGGACACCCAAACTGACGAGAAACTGATGAGTAGCAGGGTACTCTGGTGGATGGCAGGGATACATCTGGAGCTTGGCATTTGGTTCCTCCCACAGATTCATATAAACTAGAGAATGCATGTAAATCTACTTCAGCAGGAGTGGTAGATGAAACACACTCTAATAACATGTAGGTTAAAACACGAAGAGCTGAATACATCAACTAGTCTCAGTGCCATGGAACAAGAATCTGGATATGGAAAAGAAATGTGTCCTTGGCAATCAACTTAAATAGAATAGAAACTTTTGCTTAAAATAAGATCCCAATGTGAGTAGTCACCAGGATTTGGGGCATCATCTGGATCCTTCTACTAGTGTAAAAATTGGCCTGACAAAAACTCTCAGGTGCTGCAGACCATCCTAAAAGAGAGCAGAAGAAAGAAACCTTGCAGCATGGAGGACTTTCTCTGCCACCGCAGCACGGAAACGATTGCTGATGGACATGTGAGATTCACAAGGCTCCTGGACTCGACATGTCACCTACCTATGAGCACGTGAGGTGTCACATATCCAAAATTAAATAAATAAGTAAACACACACATAAAAGCAAGACTGAAACCCTCTCAGGAAGAAACCATCAGAAGGTAAGTACAATTAAAGTGCTTTGCAAAAGCAAGAAGCCCATGAATAGCAATTCATAGGTTTTCTTATCAGAGATACAATCTTGAAACTGCCACGAGACATCAACTCTGAGCAATGGAAAAGGCCACCATGTAAAACAGACCAGACCATAAAGGGTAGATGAACATTAGTCAGCAGGATCCTTTCATAGTAGTGGGGGCATATCAGTGGGAGGAGCCAGGATAAGAATCACTGTCCACATGCCTTTATAGACACAAATTAGAACCTATGACAGGGCCTCTCCACTCCTATGATCCTTCAGAAATACACAGATTTTGAAAACCACACACCCCAGTGCATGCACTGCAACAGGATCCCAAATGCCCAGAGATGAACCGAAAGAAAGTACATGGGGATGGAGAGATGAATGGATTGAGGAATGAGATATGGTTTCACGACGAAATCTGACTCAGGCATTGAGACAAGGAAATAGTGTCATTGTCAGAGGTACAGAAGTGTGGTGTTAATCAAGAGTCAGTGAAGAATTGGCAGATTAGAGACAGGTTGTAGGATTTCCCTTCAAATGGGAGCTACAATATTGCTGGCAGTGAGTACTCTGACTGAGGTGAAATGGACATGCAGTGCTGGGAACTCCCTGATGCTTAGCGAAGGGGATGGGTGAGAGAAAAGCTTACACTGCAATGCTGGAATGCATGGATTCCCACAAATACTTGTCAAATACATAATCCAGAGGGACCAATGTAGCAAGAGTGATGTACCACACACTTGCAGAGACCAGGTCAAAGGAAATCAACACTGCTGAATACCTCTGTGTTTTGGTGTAAGGGAGCAAGAATCAGTATAGCCACAAAAGGCAACTCTACATCAGCTGCGTCAAACATGAAATATGAACTACAGTACAATTGAGAAGGAAGGAGATACAAGCTTTTGGGAGTTGGGGGTGTGGTGCGGAGGGGTGGGCAGTGGGCTTCCTCTAGCTCATGGTACTCTCATTTACAAGTGGAAATGCACATACCTCTGAAGATGGAGTGGCCATAGTAACAAGAGGGGACCTGAAGAAATGCTGCCACCTTGTGGCCAAATTCTGGAGCAGCAACCTCAAAATGTAGCCTGATGGACACTGGCTATTTACAAGGCGGCCGGGCTCTAAATGACGCCTACCTTTATGAAACGGCCAGGGGTCCCACACCAAAATAAAAACCAGAACAAAGCACATGATGAGGAAGGAAACCTCAGCAGGTAACTACTTAGTAGATGCTTAGAAAGATGCCTCCGGAAATGTGTCTCATTTGCTCTCTTATCAGCGATACGAAAAGTTAAACTGCAACACAATATCACTACTGAGAAGTGAAACAGGTGACTATCCAAAACTCTACAGATAAGGAAAAGTAGAGCAATATTAGTAAAGGGGACCCTTGTATGCCACTGGTGGGAGGTAAGCAGCCAGAGGCTTTATGAGCATGACTGTGAAAGGTCTTTCAATCAGAAAATGAGACAGATGATGTCATATGGCAGTTCCATCGTGGAATACTTGAGAACTCAACAAATCATGGAAAACACATGGCCAAACCCCCACTTCCACAAACATGCACTTCAGGAGCATTTACAATGCCCAAGAGAGGAAAGGAAAGAGAATCATTGGGTGCAGACGAAAAGGGAAAGAAATGAGACATAGAGACACAACAAAGTAAGACTCAGACATTATGAAAATGCAAAAAAAAAAAAAGTGCTACTTTCAGGGATACAGAGAAGTCTACAGAGAATCACATTAAGTACAGAAGGGTGGATTAAACACATATCAAAATATATACCTTCCAGAAGGGATTAAAACATGTATTGAAGGCTATGAGTACTCAACAAATGTGACATGGACTACACTCCTGGTAAGAAAATTACAGTTAGCCAAGGGTATTGGTGGGTTAGAGGCTGAAAGGTGAAGGCTGGAATAAACTTCTACCCACAAGTACGTATGCAATTCATAATCCTCAAAGACCTCCTGTATCAAAAGACACATACTCCACTGATTCTAAAAGATAGCTCTGACAATAACCACAGTTGAGTACCTCCAGGTATCTGTGGAAAGGAAGGAGAAACTTTTCCCTGCAACAAATACAATGGTGTCAATAGTCTTAAACAAGAAATCCAGTTTGACTTAAAGAAAAACCTCAAAGAGTAAAGAGACAAGATAGTTGGTGAAGTCCTGTGTCTCCTACTCACCTTTGACAACCAGGCCAGAGATAACCTCAGAGGCTGCTATCACCATAGTAACACGAGGAGGAAAGGAAAAAATGCTGCTGCCTTGTGGACATCTTCTCTAACAGCAATCTGAAAATCCTTGCTGATAGCCACACTACTCAGAAGGGTGCTGAACTCTAACAGATACCCACCTTTAACAAATAGCCAGGGTTCAAATAGGGGAAAGAAGCTAAGGGAAACACAGGGGAAGCTAACAGGAATAGGATATGAACAGGTAAACACAATTCCGTGTTTCTTTAGAAAAGCACAGGACAATTTGCACATAGGATGAATGTTAAAAGATACCAACAAAGATGCAAAGACATCATCACCTCAGCCTGAGCATTTAAAAGGCCACTGTCAAAATCTAGACAAGGCATCAGTGGTAGAGTAACATTTGTACAGTGGACACTTTAGGGTATTGATGGAATGGACCTGGTAAGAGGCATTCTGCGCATGACGAGAAAAGTGCACTCCCATAGGAGAAAAACAAATAAAGAAAATACAGTATGATAAATCAGGTCCTCTCCTGGAATATTTCAGAAATGAACAGACTTCAAACACCACCCACCCCAAGCTAGGTCCTGTGGCACCACTCACAACATCAAAGAGATGAAAATAAAGATAGCGTGCCTGGACAGAGGAATGGATAAAGAAATGTGATATAGGTCTAGAATGAATTTTAAATCAAGCATTGACATCTGAAAGGAGGCCGTCTCCACAGATGAAGATAAATCCAGAGATCATCACACTGAGTGAAGGAGGGTCGATTCTAGACACATTCTGGGATGCAACAGAGTGGCGGAAATCAAAAAGCCACAGCAGTGAGCAGCCACGCAAAGGTGACCCAGGGACCCCTCTGCACTGCCTCCTCCTCTCCCCAGTTGCACAGACCTGGACAACTGCTGCCCTGGGCTCCTGCCACCAGTCAAGATGAAGGCACTCACTGGCAAGCTGACCTTTGATACTGAGGGTTACTTGCAGAAGAGGGGCCAGGAGAGCTTCTACCCATACGTATGCATGAGGGCCAGATGGGTGGAGCCCTGTGATGCACTTTGACCTGCAGCCTGGTCCGCCTACCCCCCCCCCCCAATCCCAGTGGGCAACTGCTCTGAGCCCCCAACCTTGACCACTCCACACCCATGTCACCCAACCCCAGGGTCAGGATGACTTACCCGCTGTGAACAGAGGTTCATCCAAGCCCCTCCAGGTCCCTGTCCCCTTTGCCTAACATGTTCATGGTGTCCTAACCCTTGGGAACCTCCAAGCCCAGGGGCCCCTCAAATCGAGTGCTTCTTCTGGGGAAGCCACAGACCTACCCACAGTGCCCCAGCTGGCCTTGGGGTTCCTGTCCACCGACTCCAGCCCTGGGGTTCTGGGCCTAGGGCAGAACTGGGCCAGGATCTTGGCACTCCCAGCACCCCATCTGCCAGCAGGTCAGTTTCACCATCACAGATGAGACCCACAAGTTCCATAGGTTACCACTGCTGAGCCTGTGGTCTTACACCACATACTGAGGGAGCTAGAGGCTGACCGGCAGCCAGCCTGTTAGCCTGTACATGGTGCTAAGGCAGACCAAGCCACCCCCAAGCAGCAGGGCGTGTGTGTTCCTCATGGGCACCAGGGTCACACTTTAGCTGGGACATTCTGGCCACATGTCACAGGGGCAGGTGTCACTCAGGCTTCAATAAGTTGCTGCTGGTGCCTGCAAAGTGGCTATGGTCTCAAGGCAAGGTCGACAGGAGCTGCCCCAGCAGGATGGGGGCAAAGGCGTGAGCACAGGGTTGGGCTAGGGGAACCACTGAGGGTACTGGGAGCACTCCTCCACACAGCCACACAAGGACACACAGCTCACGTGAAAAAAATAGTCTTCCACCCTTTCCCCATGAATTTACCATGAAGTGATGGGACCAGATGCTATGATCCTAGTTATCTGAATGTTGAGCTTTAATCCATCTTTTTCACTCTCCTCTTTCATTTTCATAAAGAGGCTCTTTAGTTCTGTTTCACTTTCTACCATAAGGGTGGTGTCATATGTATATCTGAGGTTATTGATATTTCTCTCCACATTCTTGATCCCAGCTTGTGCTTCATCCAGGCCAGTGTTTCTCATGATGTACTCTGCACATAAGTTAAATAAGCTGGGTGACAATATACAGCCTTGACATACTCTTTTTCCTATTAGGAACCAATCTGTTGTTCCATGACGAGTTCTATCTGTTGCTTCCTGACCTGAATATGGATATCTCAAGAGGCAGGTCAGGTGGTCTGGTATTCCAATCTCTTTCAGAATTTTCCACAGTTTATTATGATCCACATGATCTAAGCATTTGGCCTAGTCAGAAAAAGCAGAAAAAGAGATTTTTCTGAAATTCTTGCTTTTTTGATGATCCAGGAGAGAAGGAAATGGCAACCCACTACAGTGTTCTTGCCTGGAGAATCCCAGGGATGGGGGAGCCTGGTGGGCTGCCATCTATGGGGTTGCACAGTGTTGGACACGATTGAAGCGACTTAGCAGCAGCAGCAGGGGATCCTGGTAATTTGATCGCTGCTTCCTCTGCCTTTTGTAAAATCAGCTTGAACATCTGGAAATTCACAGTTCACGTATTGTTGAAGCTTGGCCTGGAGAATTTTGAGCATTACTTTGCTACCTTGTGCAATGAACGTAATTGTGTAAGAGTGTGAGCATTCTTTCATTCTTTGGACTGGAATGAAAACTGACCTTTTCCTGTGCTGTGGCAACTGCTGAGTTTCCCAAATTTGCTCCCATATTGAGTGCAGTACTTTCACAGCATCATCATTTAGGAATTGAAATAACTCAACTGGAATTCCATCACCCCCACTAACTTTGTTCATAGTGATGCTTCCTAAGGCCCACTTGGCTTCACATTCCAGGATGTCTGGCTCTCAGTGAGTGATCACACCATCATGATTATCTGGGTCGTGAAGATCTTTTTTGTACAGTTTTTCTGTGTATCTCTGCCACCTATTCTTAATATCTTCTGCTCCTCCTCGGTCCATACCATTTCTGTCCTTTATTGAGCCCATCATTGCATGAAACGTTCCCTTTATATCTCTGATTTTCTTGAAGAGATCTCTACATTTTCCCATTCTATTGTTTTCCTCGTTCTTTGCATTGATCACTGAGGAAGGCTTTCTAATCTCTTCTTGCTATTGTCTGTAAAACTGCATTCAGCCACTCTGTCAGATCTAGTCCCTTAAATCTATTTCTCACTTCCACTGTATAATCATAAGGGATTTTTTTAGGTCATAACTGAATGATCTAGTGGTTTTCCCTACTTTCTTCAATTTAAGTCTGAATTTGGCAATAATGAGTTCATGACATGAGCCACAGTCAGCTCCTTGTCTTGTTTTGCTGACTGTATAGAGCTCCTCCATCTTTGGCTGCAAGAATATCATTGATTTGATTTTGGTGTTGATCATCTGGTGATGTCCATGTGTAGAGTCTTCTCTTGGGTTATTGGAAGAGGGTGTTTGATATGACCAGTGTGTTCTCTTGGCAAAACTCTATTTGCCTATGCCCTGCTTCATTCTGTACTCCAAGGCCAAAGTTTCCTTTTTACTCCAGATGTTTCTTGACTTCCTACTTTTACATTCCAGTCCCCTATAATGCAAAGGACATCTTTTTTGTGTGTCAGTTCTAAAAGGTCTTGTAGGTCTTCACAGAACAATTCAACATCAGCTTTTTCAGTATTGCTGGTCGGGGCACAGACTTTCATTACCATGATATTGATTGGTTTGCCTTGGAAATGAACAGACATCATTCTGACATTTTTGAGATTGCACCCAAGCACTGCATTTTGGACTCTTATTATTATTTTTTTAACTATGATTGCTACTCCATTTCTCCCAAGGGCATCTTGCCCACAGTAATAAATACAATGGTCATCTAAGTTAAATTCATCCATTCCAGTCCATTTTAGTTGCTGATTGCTAAAATGTCGATGTTCACTCTTGCCATCTCCTGTTTCACCGTACCAATTTGACTTGATTCATGCACCTAACATAACAGGTTCCTATACAGGACTGCTCTTTACAGTATTCGACCATGCTTTCATCACCACTTACATCCACAACTGGATATTATTTTTGCTTTGGCTGTCTCTTCATTCTTTCTGGAGCTATTTCTCAACTGATCTCCAGTAACATATTGGGTACCTACCAATCTGCGGAGCTTATCTTTCAGTGTCCTATCTTTTTGCTTTCCATACTTTTCATGGGGTTCTCAAGACAAGAATACTGAAGTGGCTTGCCATTCCCTTCTACTGTGGCCTACGTTTTGTAAGAACTCTCCACCATGACCCATCCCTCTTGGGCAGCCCTACATGGCACGGCTGATAGTTTCACTAAGTTAGGCAATCTGTGGTCCATATGATTAGACCACTCCTTACCTTGAACATGGTGTATCTCCCCACAACTGCCACTCCTGAAATTGGGCATGCAGTATCTCCTCACGATCCACACTCCTGATCTTGGACATGGGGTACCTCCTCTCAGGTGCTCACTGATTCAGCATGGCACAGCCACTGCTCACTGCTTATGCTGTGTGGTGGAAATAAAACTGAAAATTCTGGGAAAAACGTGCTGATTATAGAACATATTTAATCCAACTTTCTTCAAAATAACAATGACAACAATACTTCACATTTGTTTCACACTTTAGTTCATATCAGGTTTTTGTTTGTAGCCTTTTCAGTGTTGCTTTCTAATAACCAATTTCACTGGTTTTTCAATAAATCCTCTGGGCTTCTTCTTCAGCAGCTCTGGTCTGACCTCTGTCTCTGGGACTGATGTAGGGCCCTCAGCTCCTTGGAGCCAGATTAACCCCAGCCTGTCGGCCCCACTTTCCAGAGTTGTAACAAATCGTTAAGAGCACTCCATCCCTCCCACACACCTGCAAGCAGACAGCTGTGTCTAGAGCTCATCAAGTACCGCAGTCTAGATCCCAGAGCTCCTGGCAAATGTGGGGCAGGGCAGACAGAGGGCAGGCAGAGGGGTGTTGGATACTGTCCATGACCAGGCCTGGGAGCCATGGTTTCTGCCCAGACCTCACATAAACCTGAAGTTTTCTGACACTCATCCCCTCCTGGCCAGCCTTCCTATTCCTGTGTGATCAGAGATCTCTGCCTATGTGCTCTTTCCCCAGAACTGGCTTTTTTCTTTTCTTTTTTTTTCGTCTGGGAAATCCCATGGACAGAAGAACTTGGTGGGCCACAGTCCAGAGGTTCACAAAGTGTCTAACATGACTTAGCCAGGAAACAACAACAACAACAAATAGATGAGAAAGCGAAGAAACCTGGAAAAAAAAAAGTACACAAAGCAATGAAAAATCCTGCCACTGTCATTAGAAGGTAATTGAGGACCTGCTGTCACTCTAAGAAATTTTCAGATGAACACACAGTTGGAAACTGTACTGTGTTCCTATATCCTACCATACACATTCCTGCTATAATCTGACAGCAAAAACTTGTCAAATAATAATTATCTTGATAATCAGTCTCTGTTATTCAACACTATACCTGTCTCTTATACACATCTTCTTTAGTTCTGTTTCACTTTCTACCATAAAGGTGGTGTCATAAGTATATCTGAGGTTATTGATATTTCTCCCTACAATCTTGATTCCAGCTTGTGCTTCATCCAGGCCAGAGTTTCTCATGAAGTACCCTGCACATAAGTTAAATACGCTGGGTGACTATATACAGCCTTGACATACTCCTTTTCCTATTAGGAACCAGTCTGTTGTTCCATGATGATTTCTATCTGTTGCTTCCTGACCTGCATATAGATATCTCAAGAGTCAGTAGTTGGAAACTGTACTGTGTTCCTATATCCTACCATACACATTCCTGCTATAATCTGACAGCAAAAACTTGTCAAATAATAATTATCTTGATAATCAGTCTCTGTTATTCAACACTATACTTTGCATTTTCAACATATATTTGTGTAATATTTAATCAGTGTAAGCAGGCATTTTCTAAGGGCTTCTTTGGGGGCTCAGACAGCAAAGAATCTGCCTGCAATGCAAGGGACCTGGCTTTGATCTTTTGGAGGGGAAAATCCCCTGGGGAAGGAAGTGGATGACGGCTAATGACTTCAGGACTTTTGATCACTAGAGAACTCCTGGACCCATAGAACATTAATAGGTGAGTGTTCTCCCAATAGCCTCCATCTCAACACTAAGACTAAGCCACACACCAAAGCCAGCAAGCTATAGCCACCCCTTGCCTATCCTTCAGCTGGATAGGGGCACAGACTTGCACATTGGCAGACTGACTGCTCAAAGTCATACTGAACCTATACATTCCAAACCACACTAGTGGACACAGCCACGGCCTTTTAGAAAGACATGATCTAGCTACACCTACCAAACACACACAAATTCCCCCAACCAGGAAACCATCACATGACATTGGTTCATGCCATGTCAGCACACAGACCACCCCTGTCCCTTCCATGCCAGTTCACAACCAACCCAGCTTCATCCATGCCAGGTCACCACACAAACGACCCCAGCTCCATCCATGCCACGTCAGCATAGAGCACACTGGATCCATCCATGCCAGATAACCACTGTGTAAAATTCTGAAAGAGATGGGCATACCAGACCACCTAACCTGCCTCTTGAGAAATCTGTATGCAGGTCAGGAAGCAACAGTTAGAACTGGCCATGGAACAACAGACTGGTTCCAAATAGGAAAAGGAGTACGTCAAGGCTGTATATTATCACCCTGCTTATTTAACTTATATGCAGAGTACATCATGAGAAATGCTGGACTGGAAGAAACACAAGCTGGAATCAAGATTGCCGGGAGAAATATCAGTAACCTCAGATATGCAGATGACACCACCCTTATGGCAGAAAGTGAAGAGGAGCTAAAAAGCCTCTTGATGAAAGTGAAAGAGGAGAGCAAAAAAGTTGGCTTAAAGCCCAACATTCAGAAAATGAAGATTATGGCATCTGGTACCATCACTTCATGGGAAATAGATGGGAAACAGTGGAAACAGTGTCAGACTTTATTTTTTTGGGCTCCAAAACCACTGCAGATGGTGACTGCAGCCATGGAATTAGAAGACGCTTACTCCTNGGCTCCAAAATCACTGCAGATGGTGACTGCAGCCATGAAATTAAAAGACGCTTACTCCTTGGAAGAAAAGTTATGACCAACCTAGATAGCATATTCAAAAGCAGAGACATTACTTTGCCAACTAAAGTCCGTCTAGTCAAGGCTATGGTTTTTCCTGTGGTCATGTATGGATGTGAGAGTTGGACTGTGAAGAAGGCTGAGCGCTGAAGAATTGATGCTTTTGAACTGTGGTGTTGGAAAAGACTCTTGAGAGTCCCTTGGGCTGCCAGGAGATCCAACCAGTCCATTCTGAAGGAGATCAACCCTGGGATTTCTTTGGAAGGAATGATGCTAAAGCTGAAACTCCAGTACTTTGGCCACCTCATGCGAAGAGTTGACTCATTGGAGAAGACTCTGATGCTGGGAGGGATTGGGGGCAGGAGGAGAAGGGGACGACCGAGGATGAGATGGCTGGATGGCATCACGGACTCGATGGACGTGAGTCTGAGTGAACTCCGGGAGATGGTGATGGACTGGGAGGCCTGGCGTGCTGTGATTCATGGGGTCGCAAAGAGTCAGACACGACTGAGCGACTGAACTGAATGCAGGAGACGCAGGATCAATCCCTGGGTCGGGAAGAGACCCTGTAGAAGGAAATGGCAATGCATTCCAGTATTCTTGCCTGGGAAATCCCATGGCTAGAGGAACCTGGCAGGCTACAGTCCATGGGGTTTCAAAAAAGTTGGACACAACTTAGCAACTAAACCACAACATCAAGCCCCCCACGTGCAGTTTCAATCATCAGAAGACAGTCTGGACCTTCAAATTAGCACAGCTCTGTATATATAGTATTAATTGTTGGCAAGGTTAATGTGAAATAAGCACCTTTCATGCCACCTGTAAAAGTGTAAATTGGTAATTTTCTGAACAGTAGTTAATTGACAGTAAGTTTCATAAACTGTCAAAAAGTTAACTTTTCTTTTTTTTTTTTAATTTTTGGCTTCACCATGTGGCATGTGGGATCTTAGTTCCCTGAGCATCAAAACCACAAAAATTTGATCTAGAAATATTTATAGCAGACTTGTTCATAATTTAAATAAACTGAATATAGCCTGGTATCCCATAATAATAACTTGGTTATAGTATAATATAGCTGTACAATGAAAAATTGTACAGCTATTAAATAGTAATTGTAGAGAGTGTGTACTGACATGAGGTAATGCTCACGACCATCCCTCAGCTGAAAGTAACCAAGTAAATACAGTATGATCCCAGTTTTACTGTTAAAAACTATGTATACATACACACATGTACGTATCTAAAGGGCTAAGGAAATAGATCAAAACACAGTATTATTAAGTATATAAATTATTTTTGTATTTTTCTGGTTTTAGTTTTTAATCCTTAAATGTTTATGAGTTTTATATTTTTTGTTCAATCTTTCTGGATTTTTAAAAAGTTGTCTGTGATACACATTTACTACTTTTTGTTCATTTGAGTATCATACTAAAGAATTTTTTTTTTAACTTTATTACACATGTAAGAGCACATACAGACATACACAGAGATATTGTGGACTCAGTCCTAGGCCATCACAATAAGGTGATTATTACAATAAAGCGAATGAGACAAGTTTTTGGTTTCCCAGTGCATGTGAAAGTTATGTTTATACTATACTGTTGTCTATTAAGTGTGCAGTAGCAGTATGTCTAAAGAAGTACCTTAATTTAAAAATACTTCAGGGCTAAAAAATGCTAACCAACATCTGAGCCTTTATCTAGTCATTATTTTTATCTGGCCTCAATGTTAATGGCTACTGACTGATCAGAGTGTTGGCTGCTGAAGCTTGGGGTGGTTGTGGCAATTTCTTAAAATAAGACAGCAGTGAAATTTGCTAAATTCTCGCAACATCTTCACCAGGAGTAGACTCCATCTCAAGAAATCATTTTCTTTGCTCATCCATAAGAAATAGCCCCTTACCTGTTAAAATTTTATCGTGAGATGGCAGCAATTCAGTCCAGTCTTTAGGCTCCACTTCTAGTTCTCTTGCTGCTTCCACTGCATCTGCAATTACTTCTGAAATCTGAACCTCACAATTTCATCCATGAAGCTTGGAATCAACTTCATCAGTACTTCTATTAATGTTCATATTTTGACCTCTTCCTATGAATCACTAATGTTCTTAATGGCGTCTAGAATGATGAATCCTGGGACTTCCCTAATGGTCCAGTGGTTAAGACTCCATGCTTCCAGTGCAGGGTGTGCAGGTTCAATCTCTTGTTGGGGAACTAAGATTCCACACAGTGCAGTTTAGCAAAAAAAAAAAAAAAAAAACCCAACAGCATTAGCATGGTGAATCCTTTCCAGAAGGTTTTCAATTTACTTTGCCCAGATCCATCAGAGGAATCAGACTGTCTTATAGCAACTTTAGCCTTATGAAATATGTTTCTTAAATAAGACTGCAAAGTCAAAACAATGCCTTGACCCATGGGCTGCAGGATGGACATTAGCGGGCATGAAGATAACATTAATCTCATTGTACATCACCAGCAGAGCTCCTGGGTGATCAGGTACTTTGTCAATGAGCAGTAATACTTTGAAAGGAGTCTTTTTTTTTTTTTTCTGAGCAGTAGGTCTCAACCGGAGAAGGCAATGGCACCCCACTCCAGTACTCTTGCCTGGAAAATCCCATGGACGGTGGAGCCTGGTGGGCTGCAGTCCATGGGGTCCCTGGGAGTCGGACATGACTGAGTGACTTCATTTTCACTTTTCACTTTCATGCGTTGGAGAAGGAAATGGCAACCCACTCCAGTGTTCTTGCCCAGAGAATCCCAGGGACCGGGGAGCCTGTTGGGCTGCCGTCCATGGGGTCGCTCAGAGTCAGACACGACTGAAGCGACTTAGCAGCAGCAGCAGGTCTCAACAATGAGCTTAAACAGACGTGCTGTCATCCAGGCAGAGTGGATTTAACATAATTCTTCAAGGCCCCAGGATTTTCAGAATGGTAAATGAGCACTGGCTTCAACTTAAAGTCACCAGCTACATGAGCCTGTAACAGAGAGTCAGGCTGTCCTTTGAAGCCAGGCATTGACTTCTCCTCTCTAGCTATGAAAGTCAGAGGTGGCATTTTCTTCCCATAGAAGGCTGTTTTGTATATATTGAAAGTCTATTCAGTGTAGCCACTGTTAATGTAGCTAGATCTTCTGGATAACTCGCTGCAGCTTCTCCATCATCCCTTGCTGCTTCACTTTGCACTTTTATGTTATAGAGATGGGCTTCTCTCCTTAAACCTCGTGAACCAACCTCTGCTAACTTCAGACTTTGCTTCTGCAGCTTCCTCACCTGTCTCAGCGTTCACACAATTAAAGAGGGTTGGGCCTTGCTCTGGATGAGGCTTTGGCTTAACGGGATCTTATGGCTGGGTTGATCTTCTCTCCAGACCACTCAGACTTTCTCTATAACAGCTATAAGACTGCTTTGCTTTCTTATTCCTATATTCACCAGAGTTGCACTTTTAATTTCCTTCAAGAACTTTAGTTTTGCTTTCACAACTTGGCTGAATATTTCATGCAAGAGGTCTAGTTTTTGGCCTGTCTGAGCCTTTGACAGGCTTTCCTCTCTAAGCTTAATCATTTCTAGCTTTTGATTTAAAGTGAGAGACATGTAACGCTTCCTCTTACTTACACATTTAGAGGCCATTGTAGGGTTATTAATTGGCCTAATGTCAATATTATGCCTCGGGGAATAGGGAAGCTGAAGAAGAGGGACAGAGAGGGAGCAGCTCGTTGATAGAGCATTCAGACCATATGTTTATTATTTGTTTGCCATCTTTATGGGCACAGTTTATGGCAGCCTCAAACCATTGCAGTAGTGATATCAAAGATCACTGATCCTCAGTAGTCCAGTGGCTGGGACTCCATGCTCCCAATGCAGGGAGCCCAGGTTCCATCCCTGGTCAGGGAACTAGATCCCACATGCCGCAACTAAAGATCCTGTGTGCTGCAACCTGTGTGCCACAGCTAAGACCTGGTGCTGCTAACTAATAATTAAAAAAAAAAGAAAGATTACTGAGAATAGATCACTATAGCAAATATAATAATAATGAAAAGTTTTGAAATATTGCAAGAATTACTAAAGTGTGATGCAGAGACATGAAGTGAGGAAATGCTTTTGGAAAAATGGTGCCAGTAGACTTGCTTGATGCAGGTTGCTACAGACCTTCAATTGGAAAAATTACAGTATCTGTGAAGTGCTGTAAAATGAAGCACAGTAAAATAAGGTGTGTTTATATCATTTTTATAATCAGTTAAAAAAAAAACTTGTAAATATACCACTCAAGAACTATCACAGCGTTTTAGTGTGTTGGTTTACATTATTTTTTCAAGCAGTAGGTTTGTGGCACGTGGGGAGGAAATTTTCCTTTCATACGGCTGTCTGCTCATGTTAGTGGCCTCCTTTCCCCAGGCCTGACAGTTCTCTGGGAAGTACTTTCTCACTCACACTCCTGTGTAAGAGTGGAGCTGGTTGACACATCTGAGGGACCCTCAGCCCCGATCAGAGAATGTGGGTCCTAGGGGTGGTCCCTGCAGGAGCTGCCTCCTCGGAGCCCAGGAAGAGCCTCACTCTCTGGCCCTTTGCTGCAGGAAGACACCATGGAAGAGTCTGGTTGGAAGCTGGTGCACGGCGACGTCTTCAGGCCCCCCCAGTACCCCATGATCCTCAGCTCCCTGCTGGGCTCGGGCATTCAGCTCTTCTGTATGATCCTCATTGTCATCTGTGAGTGGGCCTTGGGGGGCTGGGGTCGGGCGGGGGGAGTAGCACAGGCCTGAGTCCGAGAGAGGAGTGGGCTTCTCTTCCTGGGGCAGAGGGACTTGTCAGCATCTCTGGGCCAGACAGAAGCATCTGTCCCAGCAGAAGGGCTGGTCCTCTCAGCCACAGGCCCCAGTGCTTTGCTCCTCAGATCTTAGCAGCACCATCCATAGCCCCCGCACAGCCACACTGCCAGTGAAGCCATGGATCAGCACGGGGAGGTTGGCCTCCTTTTGCAGCTAGGCATTATATGACCTACGCCTTTCCATGCCAGAATTAGACTGGAATCAGGTCTCTTCTCTCAGCAAAACATCCCCCAAAATGATTATATAGTGGCTGTAGGCAGTGCCGAAGTCAGTCTGCCTACTTTTCTTTTTTTGCTGACGTATAATAACTGCTGCACCCCTCTGAACCCCCGCTAAGACCCAGTCTTCTCCTGTAGAGAGGAGGGCCGAGGGAGAAGGGAGCCTCGTCCAGCCTCCCCTGCGCCGGGGCCCTGTCAGCCAGCGGGCCGGGGCCTTGGGGCTGGAGGCCCTGACGTTCCCTCTCTCCCGCTCCCCCCTCAGTTGTGGCCATGCTCGGGATGCTGTCACCCTCCAGCCGGGGAGCGCTCATGACCACGGCCTGCTTCCTCTTCATGTTCATGGGGTAGGTGTGTCTGGGGGGCTCGGGGCTGACTCAGGTGGCCTCCGCTTCAGCTAACAGGTCTCCTTGGTGTGGACCCCCGCCATTTCCCACAGGGTGTTTGGTGGATTTTCAGCCGGCCGTCTGTACCGCACTCTGAAGGGCCATCGGTGGAAGAAAGGGGCCTTCTGTGTAAGTGTCCCAAACCTCCTCCTTGTGCTGGTGGGGAGCTGAGGCGCTTCCTCCTGGGCTCCTCGGGAGCAGTCCTGGGGGGTGTTCAAGGCCAGAGGCTGGGCAGCAGCATGAGGGATGGGAGGGGTGCACCCAAGGAGGAGCCCTGGGCTCTCACCTCACCCATGGGTGCTTACGTCTGAAGGCCTGAGTTGCCACATCGATGAAAAGAGGGAATTGAAATAAGGTGATTTTTAGCCTGCGTTGTCCCATGGCTCAAGAACAAATAGAAATAGGGGATTCAGAATAATAGGAATTAGGCACCAAGCCTAGGAGTCAGAAGTTTAAGGTCAAACCTGATCAGCAGGGCTGCTGGGAGAACACCTTGCCCAGCAGAGTAGAGAGAGAATTACCTGCCACAGGCGGGAGAGGCCAGGCCCCACGTCATTGTCAGCCTGCTTGCCAGACTTGGTGCCGCTGTTCCTCTTGAGTAAGGTCAGCTCTTGACGGTCGCTGTCCTGATGGTGAGAATTCTTGGCAGCAGAAAAGAGGAGAACACCTGGGAGATAGGAGGACACCTAGGAGTCCTGAGCCCCTTCTCCTAGAGCAAGTGAGCCCTTAGAGGACCAGGGAAACCCCTGGTGCCAAACTGGGAAAAGCCTCTAGATCCAGCCTTCTGACCATTCTCACAACTTTCAAAAGCTCAGGGGAACTCACGCTAGCCCAACTCTGGCTAATACCCTGGCACTTAGTAAGCCCTCAGTGTGGAAGAGCTTCAGTTGTTCTGGAAAAATCAAAAAAGTTTCCTGAGTTCGTCATGCATCAGGTGTTTTTTTCGGGCTACTATGAATGCTTGACGCATTGGATATTTTCCTTGGGCCGCTGTGTACTGAGATCCAGGGGTCTTCAGAACTGTAAAACCCAGCCCTCTTCTCCCCTGGTGAGACTTCCCTGATGAAGTCTCCCACGAGATAGCCTCCAAGTCTCCCTGGGTGGGTCCCAGCACAAACCTTGTCTGCCAGCATCCACCCAGGCCCCAAGGCAGACACCAGGGTGGCTCCCTTTCCTCCTCCTATCCTATGACCCCCTGCCTCCCCTCATCCACCAAGTGTGGATGGGTCTTCTGCCAACTAGTGCATGAATTCCTTCCCACCTCCATCCCCAGGAGTCTTGGCCACGTTCAGGCGTCTTTGCCTTTCTCATGGACCTTGGCTATGCTAGACCTCCCCAGTTTCTCTGCAAGCTTGTGACCCGTCTCTGGTGTGGAGCTCTGCCTCCCTTCCCAGGCGGGCCTCTGCTGCAGTCATGCAGGTGTACGACCATGCCTCTCCTCTGGCGCCTGTGTGGGTGGTTAAGTCTTAGCTCCCTCCTCCTCCCCCACTTCTGACTTTAGTGTCCTCCTTGGCACCCCAGAGGGGCCGGGGCAAAGCCTGTGCCTATGAGTGCCACGTGTGGTGTTCTCCATTTGTGGATCTGAACTTTTTCCCTGTTCTTCCTCATATCTAGCACAGTGGCCAATCCATAAATTTCAGCCAGGAGGACAGACAAGGAATTCCCTGCTACACAGCAGAATAAACCAGGACAGACAGGAAGGAGGAAATGACATTTGAGCTGGGCCTTGGAGAGCAGGGTTTCCACTGGATGGAAGTAGCCAGCAGGGCAGCCTCAAGTTCTGGAATCTCCTGGATCCCAGTCCTGGCCCAGTTCTCTCCTTGGTTGGTAACCTTGGCCAGCTCTCTAAGCCTTGGTTTCCTCATCTGTCCACGGGGGGCTGGTGTTTCCAGGTTGTTGTGCGGATGCAAGGAGACGCACATGGCAGGTCACCAGTGCAGCGTTGACGCTCAGGAAGCGGACACCTGAGATGCTATTAACTGTGCCTTTGATAAAGGGCCAGACTCAGAAACGTGGAGGGGCAGGGGCCCGTCAGCGAGTGTGGGAGGCTACAGGCCAGAGATAAACTGGCCGTGAGGCTGAGCGCCAGGTTGCAGCACGCCCCGGGCATCGTGGCGGGCGGCTCTCCTGGGTGCTTGGACAGCCACAGTAGTGAAGGAGGCTCAACTGTGAATCTAGAGCTTTGGTCCACTGGGCCTGAGCCCCAGCACTGGAGATCCTGACTGGATAGACTGCCCCACAGGGTGTCAGAAGTGGGACCTCTGCAGTCAGACAGCCAGGGTCTGAACCTCTGCTGCACCCTTAGCTGACTGTGTGAAGTTGGCATGGGGGTTGTCTAACGTCGCTGGGCCTCAGTGTCCTCTTCTTAAAAAGAGATAGTGGTGGTCCTTCCCATCTAGGCCTGTAGTGAGGGTTAGGTGAGATCATGCACTTGGAGGCCAGCACCTGCCGCCCTTAAGACAGTTAAAGCTTCCCCACCACTCTAGACGGTTTGGGTTGAGGTGCAGACCAATGTGTTTAGTAAAAGCTTTTATCTGGTCATTCCTATTCAACAAGTGCTTGCTGAGCACACTGTGCTCTGAGTGCTGGGAGCACGTCGCTGAGCAGGACACGCTCCTCCCAAGACCTCACGTCTGTGAGGGTCACGACAGCATGAGATCACGAACTTGAATAAGGGCAAGGGAGGAGTGGTCCAGGGATCTAAAAGGACAGAGCAGGAGGCCTGCGTAGTCTAGAGGTCAGGGAGGGGATTTCTGGAAGGGATTATCTTGGTGCTGAATCCTCCAGGACAGGAGGGCTTGGGAACCTCTAGTCTGGGTGCCCCAACTAGGGAGAGACGCAGCTCCCCAGCCTAGTGTCTCTCCCTTCCAGACAGCAACACTGTATCCTGGCGTGGTTTTTGGCATCTGCTTCGTATTGAATTGCTTCATCTGGGGAAAGCACTCATCAGGAGCGGTAAGTGCCCTCCCCAGCCAGGGAGGGCCAGCTGTGCTCAGACCCATACCCGCAGGTGACTTCCTGCTATTTCCTTCCCTTTTCTGAGTCCCCAGAGATCTGTTCCCAGCCCTGGGGGCTGAGGGCTGGCCAGGGTTTCCCCAGCCCTGTGCATCCATCTGCCCTGACCCTCCCATGGACTCTTTTCAGACAGCTGCCTAAAGCTCACTTCTCTAAAAGGAGCTTTCCACAGTCCAGGGGCCAACTGGGGAATTTCCCTTGTCTCAACCAAGGGAAAGCTGCCTGGTGTGACTTGGTGAGGTCAGGATCCCAAAACAAGGCTCCCCTCATCATGTCCCTGCCAGCCCCCATATGAGGATTGCAGACTCAGCTGGAGATGGGGAGATGGTCTTGATTGATGAGCTGCAGGCGAGGTGGGGTAGGCATTTGCCATCCCAGCCTCAGTGGAGGGAACTGCCTCCCTCTCACTGAGGTACCCATTGAAGGGCCTTGGGTGGGGCCCACAGTCCAGGCTGCGGAGTATTGGGTTCTTCCCAGCAGTCCAGGGAGCTGCCCTCAGGAAAGACCGGGTCCTGTTCTTCCTCTCACTTCCTCTTTTTTATACCTGTCTCTCTTCTCTCTCTTAACATTTTCCTCTCAATTACCAGCTGCTCACCATAAACACTCATTGTAGAAATTTTGGAAAGTACAGAAAAGTTAATGTAGATCTTTAATATGCTTTTACAGTCTTTTTTTTTTCTTTCTTTGATTGCACTGTGTGGCTTGCAGAATCTTAGTTCTCTAACCAGGGATCAAACCTATGCCCTCTGCAGTGGAAGCACAGAGTCCTAGCCAGGGGATTTCCTATTTTTGCAGTCTTCTAACCTCTTTCTGTTGTTCAGTTGCTAAGTCATGTCTGACTCTTTGCGACCCCGTAAACTGCAGCATGCCAGGCTTCCCTGTCTTCCACTGTCTCCCAGAGTTTGCTCAAACTCATGGCTCAAACTCATGTCCATTGAGTCAGTGATGCCATCCAACCATCTCATCCTCTGTCTCATCTCAACCTCTTTTTAGATGTATTTAAAATGGAATAATGTAATTGTAAAATTATAAAATAATAGCAAACATATAGTGCTTACTTTGGAATAAGTTTTGTTCTAAATACTTTACAGATATTAATTTCTTTCATTTTGCATGAAAAATGTAAGACTGCAAATGGGCATTAAAGAAGAAAATGAAAAATCAATTGCAATGCCCCCTACCCCGTCTGAGGAAGTGCTGTTAACTTTTTGTCATAGGCCTCTCTGGGCGTGTATGCATATTTAAGTATTGGGGTATTTTCATTAAAATGGAGTCCTGTACATACAGTTTGATATCCAGCTTTTCACTTAGTGGTATAGTGTGGTGTTTTCATTGAACAAAATTGGAAACACACTATTTGTGTACTTCTGTTTTTTTTTTTTCCACTTAACATAGCACATGTAATTTCCCTTTATTCTGGCCCTTCATCTCCCCTTCCGGTTCTCAGGCCCTCCATTGTTCTCTCCCCACATCCTCCCTGGTGACAAGCTCCTCTGGGATGCCGTGGTTCCTTCTTCACTTCGTGGCTCAGCTGGTCCTCTGTCTGCCCTCCACTTTTCCCAGGGCTGGGGTCCACCCCAGGGTGGTCTGGCCAGGAGCCCTGTGTGGGGTGTGTCTGTAGCAGCTTCCCCATCATGGTATCCTGCTGAGCCCTTCCTGCCCTGGGAATCAAAAGGTCCCCATCCCCACTGCACAGCCCTGGCCTGGGCGTCAGGGCTCCTGGAGCCTCACAGTGCTGTGCCCACAGGTGCCCTTTCCCACTATGGTGGCCCTGCTCTGTATGTGGTTTGGGATCTCCCTGCCTCTCGTCTACCTGGGTTACTACTTCGGCTTCCGTAAGCAGCCATATGACAACCCCGTGCGCACCAACCAGATTCCACGGCAGATCCCCGAGCAGCGGTGGTACATGAACCGATTCGTGGGGTGAGTCTCCAGCAGGGGCCAGGCGGGGGCTTCTGGGGTCCACAAGGCCGACACTTCCCAGAGCCGTCTCCTCGGGAAGATGTGGACGAGGGTACCCTTCCCGGCAGAGGCTGCGCCGTGGCTGGCTCTAGACTTCTCTAGACTTCATAAGAGCTCAGCTTCACTCCAAGATAGAGAGGACCAAGTTGTAGCCAGACTAGGTGCTGGCCGGGGTGGGTGGGGTGGAAAGGTGCAGGGTGACAGGTTGCGACTGCCTGGGACCTTGGGCAAGCCACGCCCCCTCTCTGCACTGCAGTTCCCCATCTGCAAATGGGGAGAATGATGCACACCTCTTGGATGGTTGTAGTGGCACAAAAGCAGGCCAGAAGCACTAGACCTACCCCAGGTGTTAGCACTCTCGCTCTCACTGGCTCAGGAGGGAGCCCGAAGCTTCCCGTGGGCCGGGCCTCCCAGCAGTGTTAACGCTCCCTTTCTCTGCAGTATTCTAATGGCTGGGATCCTGCCCTTTGGTGCCATGTTCATCGAGCTTTTCTTCATCTTCAGTGTGAGTACTGCTGCCTGCTCCCACCCCTCACCTTCACCCGCACCAGCCTTGTCCCCACCCCTCTGCTTGGTGCTCTGCCACCTACTGCCTGTGAAATTTCAGACAGAAATTTTAACTTCTCTTAGCCCCCATTCTTCACCCTAAAATACAGTAACGGTCCCGCCTCTCATGACAGCTTGGAAGGTTAGTGTGATGTGCCATGTGTACAGGGTCTGGTGTGGGAGGGGCTCAGTGAAATTTCTAGAAGCTGCTTTGGCTGTGTTAGCAATATTGCCATTAGTCACCACCTTTATTAATAGCATTGTTGCATCTGTTTTGATTTCTGGATCTGCATGTGTCTTTACCTGTCTCAGTTACTCAGAACTGCTAGGAAAATGTGGGAAATGATGCTTAATTCTCAGGATCATCATGAGGCTGGATGGAACATGATAATGTCTGCAAAAGGCACTGTGCTTGACATTCAGGAAATGCTTCTTAACTCAAAAGCTGCTATTTTAATGATGACTGCTCCTCTCTCAGGCCTGCCCAGATGAAAGCTGGCAGAAGGGTACTTCAGAGCCATCTAAGGCCAGCTGACCCAGCTCGATGTCCAGCACAGAGAGAGGACTTTGCCCTAAATTAGTGCTGGACAAGCAACTGCACCTCTGGAGTGGCCCAGCTCGCCCAGCTGATACCCCCTCGCCCACCCAGCCCTGCCTGGGATGGGTTGGCTGCCTGCCCAAGGGGGCCACCTCTGTTCTGTTTGTGTGACCCCAGGCCAGTCACTGACCTCTCTGAACCTTGACTCCTTCACTGCGAAAGGCCACCCTTTCACAGGCTGACAGTGTGGAGTTGTGCATAAAGCACGCAGCCCTGTGCCTGGCGCGTGGTGAGCCACCCCAGGTAGTGGTGGCTGCTGTGTAATTTTGATTGGGGTGGGATTTGTTATTTTCCACAAGCTGCTGAGTTCAGGCTAGGGCCTACCCATGGTAGGATCAGCCACGCCCCAGCCCCTCCCTAGGGACGGCCTGGCTCACCCTCTGCTCCAGAGAGGAGAGACCAGGCCAGGCACAAGCCAGGACCGCAGGCCCCAGTGGCGTCAGGATGGTTCTCCATTCCTGCCAGTCCCGACTGAGGGATGGAGTTTCCAAGCACAGGCAAGGACTGCAGGGGCAGGGGGTGGGCTCACTGAAGGCCGGCTCTGATGTATCCGCAGGCAATCTGGGAGAATCAGTTCTATTACCTTTTCGGCTTCCTGTTCCTTGTCTTCATCATCCTGGTGGTGTCCTGTTCACAGATCAGCATTGTCATGGTGTACTTCCAGCTGTGTGCAGAGGTGAGGGGAATGTGGCCAGCACTTGGGGGTAGCGGGAGCTGGGGCCAGCATCAAATGGGTCAGGGAAACTGGGTTTCCCACGTGGTTCCATGTCTTCTGAGGCCTTGGGCAAGGGCGTCACTTCCCCTTGCCGAGCTTCCATTTGTTCGGCTGTAGACTCGTTGTGGGCGGAGGTCACCACGACCTCATGACAGTACTTGTGAGTACCGAGTCCACTCCAGTACGGATTTCTTCCATCTGGGGACTAGCTCTTGGCAGAGTGAGCAAACCCAGGGCCGCCCTGGGACAGATAGCCTGGGCTGAAACCCTGGCTCCTCCCGTAGCTCTTGGCAGTCATTTAACCTCTGTGTGCCTTCCAGACCTAACTCAGAGGGCTGCTTCATGAACTCTGAGCTGATTCACAATAAGCACCTAGAACAGGACGTGGCATGTGGTGAACGTTTGCTCACGAAATGCTAATGTTAATACTGTTCTTTTGTTGTTGATTTTTTAAATTGAGATGTAATTTATTAACAGTAATGTTCACCCTGTTTAGTCTGTAGTTGTGTACGTTTTTAGAAATGCATGTGGTTGTGTAACCACCATCACAGTCAAGGCATAAAACCTTCACATGACCCCAGATATTACCATCCTTAGACAGGGTCTTTAAGCACCTCAGGCAACTGTGAAACTTGGGGAAGAGATTCGGCCTGGAGATAGCAATGACCCTTCTCTGTTTCCTTCTCAGGATTACCGCTGGTGGTGGAGGAATTTCCTAGTCTCCGGGGGATCTGCATTCTATGTCCTGGTCTATGCCATCTTTTACTTTGTTAACAAGGTACCACCCTACATGAGGGAGCCCCTTTGCCCTTTCAGGGCAGGACTGTAGGGAGGGGGTGCTGGGGAAAAACCTCTAGTGTCTAAATCTTACTTTTCTACCAAGATTGGGGAGGACCAAGGTCATTCTAGAACTGTTCCTGCTCATAGAACAGAATCTTTTTGGAAAGAGAATATGTTTGGGTGACAAAAGCCTTCAGGATAAACGACAATGAGAACGTTGTATGGAGAACGTGTGAGATGACAGCCAAAGCAGAGCGGAAAGGAAGTGTATCACCTTACAGTGCTTTTAAGAGGACGTAAGGTAATACAGCGTTCACCTCAAGAAGACAGGGAGGAAAAAGAAAAGAAAGCGGGAAAAAAGAACGGTAACAAGAAAGAATAAATGTAAACGAGAAGAGTTAGATGAGAACAGAAACTGCTAAAGTAGCCTTTAGCACTCAGCTGTACTCACAGAGCTCACTGTCCCCAGAGGGTGGCTTAAGAGTCCAAATAGATCCCCACAACAGGTTTGGTGGATGTGCGCATAACACAGAAATCAGATGGGCCGCTGAGGGGAGTCTGGGAGTCGCTTTGGTTGGACCCTGTGTCACCTCCGGGACTTAGCCACTGTATTTTGGGTTTCCAAAGCAAGAAGTCCTCTGCTTATAACCAAGCTGTATTCTGAAACTAAACTAGAGCCATAGGCTAACCAAGTGAAGCTTGGAATTCCCTTTCCCAAAAACGTCAGGTTGGAAAGGACTGTCCAGATATGTGAGTGCAGAGTTTCAGCCCTGCTTCCGGTTCCCTGACTGGCTCCTTCTCCAACGATCCCAACAAAGGATCACCTCGCTAAGGAGTCAGTCAGTGGTGGCCTGTGGGCCAGCAGGCCTGTTGCTGTAAACAGTTTTATTGGCGGTTGTTCATTTACATGTTGTCCAGGCTGTTTTTACACTACAGCAGCAGAGTATTGTAGTTTTGACAAGAGACCACATGCCCTCAGCTGTTGGCTTGGGCAAAAGTTCGATCAGGTTTTTCCATACTATCTTCCAGAAAAATCTGAATGAACTTTTTGGCCAACCCAATATAACCTGTCCCTTTAAGAAGAAGCTTGCTGACCCCTGCTCTAGCACATCAGTGACTGAGGGCATTCTCTCCTGAAGCTCCCATTCTCTTTAGATAGCTCCTGTTATTATTAAGGTCTTCCTTGATTCACACTGAAATCTGCCTCGCTGCAAACTCCATCTTCAGATCAATCTTATTGCTGGAATCCTGCAAAACAAATCTAATTTCCCTTCTCTACAGCCCCTATTTACCAGAAACTCTTCTGAATGGAAAGTGACCAAAACCCAGTTCCAGCTGGCTTAAGCAAAAAGAATGTTTTGGCTTATGTAAGTTTAATAAGTTGAAATACAGCTTCAGGCTTGGTTAGATCCAACAGCTTAAATGGTATCAGGGCTCTGTGTTTATACCTCAGCTCTGTGTGTGTTTTCTTGGCTTCAGTCTGCAGGTAGGATCTTTTCACAAAGTAGAAGGATGGCCAGTAGCAGCCGTAGAGTCTCTTTTTAGCTTTGCAGCCCTAGCAATAGTGTGTTTCCTCTGTCCTCATGTTATCAGTCCCAGGGAAGATGCTCATTGGCCCAGGTTATACGTCACCCTTCACTGTTCCTCATGTCCAGTAGGATGGTGTACTCTTGATTGACTAGCTTAGGCTTTGTACTGGACTGACAGCCCCAACAGGACCACAGAGTAGGGAGTGGGTACCCAAGACCCTGGAAAAAAGGAAGACAAGAGCCAGTGTTGGGCAAGTGAAGCCTGCTTCCACAGCCGCCTACACAGAGGTCACAGCTCAGCCCCCTGCCCTTCCTGCCTCTGCCCTAAAGCCAGCCTGAGACCCTTGTCTGAAACATGATGGCCTTGGCCTGTCTGAACCCTAAGGAACTTCCCAGCACCGCCTTTTTGCCTCACTCCTTTTCTGGTTTTACCAATGGATTTACCACCACTCTGTCCCGCGCATCACCTTCACCCCACCTTCAGACACAAGAAAGCCCATAAAAAGAGATGGGTGGTTGAACTGGAAGACATGGCCTTCATCCCCCAATTTGTGGCTATTTGACTTCAGGGAGATGGTCTTAAACAGTGACCCTTATTGTTTTCTTGTGGACTCCTGGCATTTTGTGACCATGTGTCTGCCCAAGAGCCCTGAAACAGGCCCCACTCAGGCCCTGGTGGGCAGGCAGGTCTTGATACCAAGGTCCCAGATTAGCTCCACTTGGCACAGTAAAACCCACCACATGACAGATTCCCTGGCATCGCTGCCCAGGTCTGAGAACTCAGCTAAGGAGTTCAGATGCTCCAAGATCAACTCCCCGTGACTCCCCGAGAGATGGTAATAAAAGGGACAGAGCGCGTTCAGGTGGAGAGCACCATAGGCTGAGCCAGGCTCATGGTGACTCTCTGGTCCTGGAGTCAGGAGCTGTGAATGCCTCTCTCCTCCCCCGACCTCTGTGCTCCAGCCATCCGCGAGTCTCACTGCACTGCTGTGGGGACTGTGGAGGGTGGGGCGCGACAGCTGTGGCCTCTCCTGCCTTCGTCATCCTGGCAGCGGGCCCTGAGGCCAGCCCCACCTCCCAGTGAGCTCCCAGGCCCTTCCCCAGGAATGCTCGTACTCCGCCATGGAATGGCCCGGTCAGTGGATTTGGGCCTCTGACTCCAGGTTCAAATCCCTGCTTCTCTGTAAAATGGGTTAATAACCCACCACAGTGGTCGTGAGCGCCCAGGGCGGAGCACAGGCCCTGGCGCTGACGAAGGTTCACCCTGGCCATGTGCCCCACCTGCCCCTCACTGCCTGCCCACGAGGTCTGGGCGAAGGTCGGGGGGCAGCTGGTTGGCCACCGCAGGCTGGCACTGAGTGTCCCCCTTCTCTCCCCACTCGCGCCCCAGCTGGACATCGTCGAGTTCATTCCCTCTCTCCTCTACTTTGGCTACACGGCCCTCATGGTCCTGTCCTTCTGGCTCCTCACGGGCACCATCGGCTTCTATGCAGCCTACATGTTTGTCCGCAAGATCTACGCTGCTGTGAAGATAGACTGATGGGGGTGGACCATGGTCTGGCCCACGCCATCCACGGACAGGAAGCCGCCCCGCACAGGGAACTGCAGGCACGGAGAATAAAACAACTCCTGCTCGTTTGGAATGTAACTCCTGGCACAGTGTTCCTGGATCCCGGGGCTGCGTGGGGGGGCGGGAAGGCCTGTAGATAAATCTTGCGTTTTTCTTCATCATCTTATTGCAGTTCTATGGGGGATGAGTTTTTTGTGGGTTGTTTTTCTTCAGTGCTAGGGAAGTTCCCTCCAGCAGGAACTCTTGGACCTGTTTATTCAGGCGTATTTTTGGTTTGGGGTTTTTCTCCCTTAGTTTTTTTTAACAAATGGATCCAGGATGGATAAATCCACGGAGACACTGGGTTCTGGTCACTGTCTCCACCTCAGTTCCTCAGGGCTGTTGGCTACCCCACGACTAACTGGAAGAGGAAACGCCGGGGCCTCAGGGAGGTTTCTGAGCCTCTCATTGCCCGTCCTCGCCATTGATGACGCGACAAAGCACAGCTCAGCCCGGACTCGCGTCCTCAGTGCCAACCAGCCTCTTCTAGCCCCTTCCCCTCCCTATTCCTTCCTCCCTAGCCTCCTCCCAGGGCTGCTCAAAGCAGGGCTCCCCACCAGGCCTCTGGTCATCTTGTCACTGGGAGCAAGCCCAGATCTTGGTTGAGCCAAGGAAATCCCCCAGAAGCACTGGGCGCCAAGTGCCCCAGGACAGCAGGAATCGCCCCTGCCCAGAGCAGCCGGAGTGTGCTGGACCAGAGGAGAGACTTGCAATGAACCGTCTTTTGTGCCAAGAAACCCTGGATCTAGGGCCAAGTATTTCCAGAGCCAAACCAAGCATTCACGCATCTGTCTGGATGAAGGTCCTCATCCCTCAGATTGCTCCTCAGCCCCTTCCTGGGTTGGGGGGTGGGGAGTGCTGCTCTTGGCAGTGTGTGCTGCTGGGACACCCTCTCCTCCCCCGCTTCCAGGGCAGGACAAGGCCTGGAGACCTCAGGTCTCGTCTTCAGGTGGCTGGGAAGAGGCATTCTCGCCCTGACATCCCCCAGCCTCAGTGCCCACACACAGCTCTTTCAGCCAGACCCCGCCCCTCCACTTCCTGTCTGAGCTCTTGCCTCCTTTGGGGAACACCCAGAACACTACCTGCAAGAAGGAAAGTGGAAAGTAAGTTGTGTCATTCCTTCCCCGAGTCCCAGGAAGAAGCAAGGAGCCTAAGTTAGAAAGAGGAGCTGACACGGATGCCTGGCTTCTTCATAGGCGCCCCCTCTTCCTAACCCCTGCCCTCCCCCATGCCTGTCACAGACCTTTGCTCTCAAGTTGCAAGAGACCAAACACACCCTGGGGTCAGGGTTTAAGTAACAGCCACTCACCCTTGCTCCAGCTCCGTTAGGACAGAGCTACCCCTACCACAAGACAGAGCTCAGGATGCTGGCTAAGCTAGGAACATACCCTCCTCACACCCCCAGATTCTCCCAGCAGCCCTCACCAGCTCCACCAGTCAAACCAGTGATCTCAACCTTGCCTCACAGTGACCCCGCAGTATCAAGCGGCCTCCACCAAGAATCAGGTTGGAGGAAAGGGAACCCAAGCAGTAGAGTATGATAATGGAGTCTTGTTCATTCACATCTTGAATTTTTTTCCCTAAGAGATTCTCTTTTGTGGGGGAGTGGGTAAACAGACTCCTCATAAATGGTTCAGACATCAATTTTTCTGACTTTTTTAATCATCATTTTTTTTAATTAAAAGATGCCTGTATGCCTTTTTTTGGTCCAGTTGTAAATAAATATGTCATTGTCCTGTTGTCATGTCTCTTCACTCTCGCAAGGTTTACAGGTCTGAGGTGACACAGATTTCCCCCAGTGGGTTGAGCTGAGTGGTTTCCCCTAAAGCTCAGTCTCCCATCAGGCTTTCTGCCGCTCTGCCTGGTGCATGTTCAGAGCCTCTCCCACCTGCCCAGCCCCTCCATACTGAGTCACTCAGCATGCCTCTCTGGCCCCCAGGTAGGAAATGGCAAGTGAGTGTGAGCGTTGGCAGCAGTGAGCCTGGTTTTTAAAGGACTCCCAGCTCTAATGGTTTGCTGCTTGCTCACGTCACCTGTCACGTAAGACTCCTTCAGTGTCAGGCAGTAGGGACAGGTCACATTGCCTAAAGCCCCAAGGACTGATTAGCTCTTAAGTCATCAAGGAAAAGAGTGGTTTGGCTTCAGTTCTGGATAGATCCAGGGGCACAAAGGATAGCCTTAAGATTCTCCCTGTCGTCACTCTGCTTTTCTCTGTACCATTTTATCCCATTGCCAACGGTCTTCCTCTGTGGGAGGCCGGCAGAGCATGGCATAGATCAATCTAGGCCTACATAGTGCTGTGCTCAGTCACTCAGTCGTGTCTGACTCTTTGTGACCCCCTGGATCGTAGCCCACCAGGCTCCTCTGTCTATGGGGATTTTCCAGGCAGGAATACTGGAGTGGGTTGCCATGTGCTCCTCCAGGGGATCTTCCCAACCCAGGGATCAAACCCAGGTCTCCTGCATTGCAGGCAGATTCTTTACCATCTGAGCCACCAGGGAAGACCAAGGCCTACATTAGCCAGTTAAGAAAGCCCAGAAGAAAAAGACTTCCCATTATGTTAGTATATTCAACATAGATAAATCCCAGGAAAGGTCTCTAAGGGGCCCAGCTGGGATTACTGTACATCTTGGACCAATCACTACATCTAGGAGGACTGAGTACTATTAACAGGCTGCATACTCCAAGGATATTGGATACTGTGAATTTCTGCCCACCAAAGTCACGTGGAATGGGTGATGAGGAAACAACGATTCACTATAGTAAGGGATGCACAGCAAACAAAAACAATAGTTGTCTGTTAGGTCTACCCTGTCTTAATGCTGAACCAGTTTTTAGATGCTGGTTGCCTTTCATGGGATGCTTCCTGTGTTCCAGACACTGTGGACACTTTTCATGTGTTAGCTCACTTAATCTTGAATATGATCCTCTGAGGCATGTTCTGTTATTAGCCTCCTTGACTCTGATGCTGGGAGGGATTGGGGACAGGAGGAGAAGGGAACGACAGAGGATGAGATGGCTGGATGGCATCACCGACTCGATGGACGTGAGTTTGAGTGAACTCCGGGAGTTGGTGATGGACAGGGAGGCCTGGTGTGCTGTGATTCATGGGGTCGCAAAGAGTCGGACACGACTGAGCAACTGAACAGAGGCGGTTAAAAGCCCCAGTGGTTCAGGCAGACTGCTGAGCTGTAGTGAGAGCTGTAGTAGTACTCAACTCAAGAAGCCAGCTTCCAAAACCCGTTCTTCTAACCATTACTATAGCTGCCTTTTTAAAAGACTTTGTTTATATTTTAAATTATAATTGACAAGCTACACAACTTGATATGTTGTTGAAATATATATATTTGGTCATGCTGTGTGGCATGTCTGATCCCCCAACTAGGGATCAAACTTGCAACCCCTTGCAGTGGACGCACAGAGTCTTAACCACTAGATCACCAGGGAAGTCCCATGTTTTGACATATATACACACGCCATGAAACCATTATTACAATCAAGACAGTGAACAGTTTCCTTATGTCCTTTGTAATAGTGGCCTCTAGCCTCTCAGGAAGGCAGTGACCCAGAAGCCAGAAATATTCTGGATGATGTAGCTCCTTGGGACCAGGTACAACTGGCGCGTGCGCCCAGAGCTGCGCTGCAGTCGGAGGTAGGCCCTGACTGCCGGGGCACTCACGGCCTCCTGCTCCCCACTTGACGGCTTCCAGCGGGTCCACACCTGGGCCACCAAGTCCAGGGGCTCCAGGCCTTCGTGCGCCTCCGCTCCCACCTCTAGCTTCTCCTCCCCCACCAGCTTCACCCCCTCCCACCGGCTGCTTCCCCACGCCCCCCACCTCCGCCTCCTCCCGGAAGACGGCGCCCTCAGTCATTTCCTCGACCTTCCCGCTGGCTCCAGCTCGAGCCCCCCACCCTTCTGTGCGACAGGTTGCTGGGGCGCCGTTCCCGACAAGGCCGGTTTTCCGGGCTCAGGTCAGTGGGCGCAGAGGCCTCCTCCTGGCGCTCCCGGACCGGCAGGGCAGCTGCAGGGCGGGCTGGAGTCTTGGGTACCCGCGTCCCCCAGCTTCTCGGGCCCCAGACGCAGGGACCGGGCGCGCGGCGGTTTCCAGGCCCCCCCGACCCGAACCCTCATCCGCCATAACCTGCGGGAGCCCCGAGCCTGGAGGGGCTTGGGGCTTGGGGCGACGCTGCGGATTCCGCGAGAGGGACAGGTGGGTGGCTGGCAGCGACCCCAGCGGACCACCTGCAGGAGGCCGAGACGCGCAGTCTTCTCCTACGGGGCTCGCCCCGCCCCCTTTCGCCCCCACCCCTTTTTGGGTGTGATTCACCAGGGCTCCCTAGCTAATAAGGGGCGAGGGACCCGGTGGAGGGGCAGGGGGCTGCGACTGCAGGCACCCAGACAGAACTAGGAGTCGGGGGTGGAAAGGGAGTGATGTGCAGGAGTGTAGCAAGCAAGGAACAGCTCTGAACAGGGACCCAGATCACAGACAGATAGAACCTTCCATCAGAGCCACCATGCTAAGCAGTAATTTTCCCACCTGCGGTGGACAGGTGAGACTTGCTCGGTGCCCACTCTACTGTGGCCTTGGGGTAGTTTTGCAGAGGATAAATTACTCAGGCAAATGCAAAGGACTCAAGAGGTATCCTTTGGTCTCTGACGAGACTGAAACTTGTATAGTAGTCGCTGGGCACACAGAGGTGCTCAAAATATTTGTGGTAAAAGGAAGAAAAGAGGTTGAAGTGGAAGAATCCGGGACAAGGGATATTCTCAGATGCAGCCAACCAGGGAGCAAGTGGGTCTCTGCCTGGTTTCCCTCCAAGAGCTGGATCCTCGTGGCCTGGTGGGCTGAACATTGCTTTACCTCCTCCTGGGCCTGGGGCTACCCCTTGTTCTGTTCCATTTTACAAATGTGAACTCTAGTCTGAAGTATAGGGCCTATGCCTGGAGAGTAAGAGCCTGGGTGGACCAACCCCTGCAACCCTAATCCTGCACGCGCCTGCAGTCCTGTTATTTCAGCTCCCCAACTTGTGGCCCATGGTGGTCAGTACACCTAATACTCCACCCCCTCACCTGAAAGTCTTTGCCACCTCCTCCGGAAAGCCTTCAGCTTCTTCCTATCCAATGGAAAAGACGGCTTTGAGCTGCCAGACCCACTCCCAGGAATGCAGCTCCTGGAGGGCAAAGTAGATGTCCTTGGGGCCCTAGCAGAGGTCCGACCCATTGGGGTGGAGTTATGCAAGTCAACAAGCCAAAGAGATGAAGGGCCAGCCCACTGCCTTTGAACACAAAACACCTCTTAACACACATTAACATGGGATGTCCCATAAAGTCTTGGGCTGGACTCGAGTGATTTGCACTGCTTCACTATGGACACTGGCTCCAGACCACAGAAAAGCAAGCTCAGTCTGAGCCTTGGATGAGAGGATCTCACTCAGTACAAGGGATGGGGCTCAAAACAGTGATGACCACCTTTGCTGGACTTGCCAAGCAACATCAGGTGAAGCCATGACTCCTTTCAAGAATCTGTCTGAACCAGATGGGTAGGCACAAGTGTGGGCAAGGTCAAGTTCTAGCTCTGTCACTGACCAGCTGTGCACCTTGAGCCATGGATGACATTTTTTTTCTTGGACAACCAGCATCCATTCCTCATCGTAACAATATGCCAGTTCCTTTGAGAACACACTCCTCCCCTTGGCTCAGTCTTGTCACCACTGGTCTACAGTGACTGGCTTGGGGACGGCACAGAACACCATCAAGGCCAGTGAGACAGAAGATGCTTACAGGGCTCCTGTGAATAAAAGGAGTCTCTACTTAGGGGGCCTGGAAAGGGTCCCTTTCCATTCCTGGTCAGCACTGTGTGAGAATGACTGGAATCGTGGCAGCATGCTTTGATAAAAGGACAAGCCACATGGAAGGGCCTGAGGATGGTCACAGTTGCACAAGATATGGCAGAAACAGGAATGCCAAAGCCTACCATGTCTGAGATGCTGAACCAATACTAACCTCAAGACTGCATTCCATCTGGCATTTGCAGTGATGACATTTCATTGAGTCCATTTGATTTTTTCTGATTCTTGCATCCAAGATTATTAAGTGGCATGATGCCACTTATCTCAAAGACCTTTCATTTCAGAGTACAGGGCTTGTGGGTGCTAATGTGAAGGGTTCTCACTGTGTGCTCCATTGTACCCACCATCCCCTTGGATGCTAATGACGTCTAGACTCGTTCTTCCTCAGGTTCTCTCCAGCCCCTTCCCAATGAGACAGGCTCACAACTTCCAAACACATCATTCAGAAGTTTTTAATAAACAACTTCATTATAAAAACTTTTTTTTGAAAATGTAATTCTGTAAAACATTGAAAAATCTACTTTAACAAAGATAGGCCCTGTGCATTTTCTAATGGCACTTATATTTTACAATTAAAAACCTTGTTTTATATAAAGCCAAAAATACTCCAAGAGGTTATTTACTGTGTTTACAAAGTGCTAGAAGGTTTTGTCTTGTATTTTTCTCTCTTTAAATAATCTGGTATTACGAAAGAGTGGCTCCAAAGCCTTGACCACTGGGAGAGAGGGAGGGGGGTGTATGAGAAGTGGTGTTTCAGGAGTTCCAGTGCCAAATGGTGAGAGTTGGAGAGGTGCATTATGGGGAGAACCCACTAAGGAAGTAGGCGAGCATCTGAAGAAACTGAACTAGAACATTTCTTTTCAAACCCCTCCACAGAGGCACTTGATTACCATGGTGGGTCCTCCTCCTGTCAGAACCAGTACACCCGTTTCCCTCGCCACAGACCCTACTTTCCAGTGGTGAGGTCACAGCCAGTTCCTTCCACAGCAGGTTCAGAGCTCCAGGAGAGGCCAGGGTGGGGTCCCAGAGGAATCTGGACTTTTCTGGCCAACACCTGCCTAAGGCAAAAGTTTCTTATTACATAAATATCCTTGTTAAAAAGCAAAATATTGATCCTGTACAATATAAACTGTTAAAAAAAAGTCGTGCTTAAAAATAGCTTCTAGATAAGAGGGGAGATGGAGGGGGCTGGAGAAAACAGCTACCAAAAAGAAGGGAGCATAGGGGCTTAAAGGGCTACTAGGGGAAAAGTTTAGGGCAGAAGTTCAACTTAAGACAATATCTACGAGCAAAAAAGGAATCACACCTGCTTCCCGGATTTCCATGCACAAAATGCCATTTGCAAAAGGTTATGGGAAAAAAACTCATTGTTCCTCTCCCCTCTCCCAAGACGTGCAGATCCTCTGAGCTGACCCAGCTGGCATGCTACTATGCCCTGGCCCCCCAAGACTGCACTCAACCTGACTAGCTTCTGTGCAGAGGGGGAGGTGCCTGCCACTATTCAGGGCAGCTCATCGCTGACAGAGGTTGGAGGTGATGGGGAAGGGGACATCACCCCTTTTTCTGGTCCCTGTTTGGTCTCTGCCAACATGCCATGGCTCCTGTCCCGGGCAGAAACCCCCTAGGCTCTCATGGCCTCAGTAAGGGTACTGAAGTGGGTTTGGTACTGAGCAGGATAAAGCAGGATAAAGCTGTTCTTATCCTTTGCACAACAGGTCAAGGACTTTTTTTTTTTTTCTTTTGGAAAGGGAAGTTTAAGAAATTGCTAGCTATCTACAGTCAAAAAAAAAAAAAAAAAAGGTGAAGGCAGATGTTCCTCTGCACCAGCAAAGTTCACAGTGATAGGAAAATTCTTTGTGGGTGGGAAGGGCATTGAAGGAAGAACGGAACTGGAAGGAAGAGGAGGGGAGGAGGGGCAAGGCCCCAAGTTACAAGGTTTTAAAGTTGCTTTGCCTGTCCTATGAGTTTCCCAGCATCACTAATGGGGGAGAGAATTCAAGGAAGGGACAGGAAAGAGCAGGCAAAGAGAAGGGACCCCTCTAACAGTCCGAGACTTCATATTCCATAGCCAGAGGCCCCTTTACCTCTATAAACAAAAGGTGCAGAAAAGGTGGCAAGGAGGGGCAAGGGTTGCTGGGTCTAGTGATGAAGGTCAGAGACGAAAAGGACAATGGTGGCACTGAGTCCCAACTGGGTCCTCACTTACCATTTCCTATATACGAGTCCCAATAACATGCATAGCATGCAGAAGGGGGCTGCGTACCAAGGTGGACGCTTTTAAAAGTAAACCTTAATTAGTCCCTGGGACTCACTGAAGCTAATTTTAGAAGTAAATCACCTAGTCTGATTCTAATCTTGCCAGACATCTTTATATCTGGTTTTGTCTTAAAAAAAAAAAAAAAAAAAAAGGTATCCCAAGCTAGCCAGCCTAAATGAAAACATGTTTATTCATTCCACATTGCTTCCAATCAAGGGCCAGGAAGCTACATTTTAAGGCTTTCACCTCAAAGAAGGAGTACTGGCCTGCACTGAAGCAGAAGCGTGGGTCTTGGACCTGCTCATAAACCAAAGTGATTTCTAGACAGGACGGGGACAGGGAGAACTGGGAAGAGGCTGAGGCAGTTCCTTGGTAGTCTGTCCTGAAACCCTAGTGAAGAAGCCAGAAGCCAGTATGAGGCACCTGCTGAGAGAAGTGCCCAGAAACTGCTGGCTGCCATCTGTAGGAGTTAACAGTAAAGAGGTAGAAGTGTGTTTCTGAATCAGTGTGGAAGTGTCTCAAGAGGGCCCCATACTGGTGGTCCCTGAGAGGCCTCCCTTCCACGAGCGGGAAGAGCGAAGCCCATGCAGAACTGAGATGAAGCAGGGGTGAGGTTCAGTTGGGCAAGAGCTGTGCTGTCTGCAACAAGGGAGCCCCACAAGTCAAGAGAATTAATCGTTTATTGCAAGAAAACTTGCTGAGTACTGAGGGCAAAAGTGAGGGGCCACAAGAGGAAGGTGGAAGTTCTTTGATGGAGAGCAGAGAAGCCTATGCACAGTGGCCTTGAGTCCAGAGGGACTGCAAAGTGGAAGAGAGGAGGAACACTGTGGAGAAGAAAAAAGTTTGGTATGGGAGGCAATGATGTACACCTCCCATGATACGTCCCATACATGGTGTATACCCCCCATACATGATACGATGATGATTAGGACTTAATTACCTGCCCAGTCCTAACTTTCTGAAAACTCTTCTTCCAACAATTCCACAACTTCCTGAAAACGGGACAGGTAGGAGAGACATATGAGGGGCTCACACCCTCTCCTTTGCTATCCGCACCAGCCTAGAACCCGAATCCCTCCTTCCAAGACCAGTAAAACTCATGATATTTGGGGTAGGGAACGGGGATTCAGGATTAAGGAAGGGGGGCAGGGGGAGTGGAAGTGGGCATGCCTTTCATTTCTTCCCCCCTCTCCAGTTCAAAAGGAGGATGAGGGGGTCACGATGTACTTGAAGAAAAACAGAATTGCAGACCTGTGAGAAAACTGCTCCAATCTTCTTGCCTGTCTCCTGTGGACTCTGCCAAGGAAGGCAAGAACAGACACAGTCATGGAAGATGGCAGAGACTGAAGCAGTCCAAAGTCAGTTTATTTCCCCACAGGGGAAAAATGTGACCTCAAATGAAGAGAAGTCGGGACCCGACTCCGGCTTGTAAACAGGGCTCCAGTTAACACCAGGTACCAAGTGGTTCTGGCTGGTGCCAACTGGAATGGACTGGTGGGAATGGATTCACGGTGTGTAAACAATGTTCACTGCAATCATTCTAAGGCTAACAGCTCAGCAAGGGAGGTGAAATGGTGTCTGAAGCGACTGTGTAAACGGTACCGTTCCTGGAAAACACTGACTGAAAATGGAGGTGTTAGGACAGGAGGGATGGAGGTAATGGGGAACAACAGGCAGAGGCCTTCCCTCCTGCCTATTGATTGGAAGCAGGCGATGGACCCTCTGCAGGAGTGCCTGACCAACTGCTGTGGGGTCTGCAGGCTGGGACCAGAAGACGGGCTTCTTGGGCTACTTCTCTCGAGGTCATCCGAAGTAAAACCCTCTGTGTCTTCAAGAGACCTCTCCCTTCTTCAAAGAGAAGGAGGTTCCGATGCTTTGGAGAGGCAAAAGGCTAGGTGTGGCTCCCGATTCAGATTAAAAATAAAAGTAAAAATACCTGAAGTCCTATTGTATGACATCTTTTCATGGGGTTGGGGCTCAAGATTCCTCCTGGAACTAATCCTGGAGCTTAAGCCCCCAAACCAAGTGCTCCATACAGATACTGGAATTGTTTCTTTTTGAACCCAGCTCTGAAAGCTCAGCTGCCTTCATGGGGGATGCAGATGGGATAGGTACTGAGGCTCCCTGACAGAGCCAGGACTGAGCTGAGGGCCTCCTTGTGGCTACTGGAATGCCTGGTGGAAACGAGGCAGGGTCGTGGTGCTCAGGCCAGAGGTGAAGACAGGTGGCAAGGAGTGCAGTGGCCCAAAGTTCAGCGGTCCCCCAGCTCCTGGGGAATCTTGAGGCTGAGCTTGCAAAGTGGTGAGCAGGGGCTGAGCCTCAGCCTGGGAGTAGCCCATGACCAGGCCTCCTGTGGCCCCAGGTGGGTTACATGGGGGCAGGTTGAGAGGAAGAAAGCCCAGTAAGTGGGAGAAGTCCACATTAGCAGCGCAGAGAGCCTCAGAGAGGTTGGCGGGGCTCTTGGTGAGCAGTGCTTCATCTAGGAGGGCCGCAGCTGCTGCTGGCTGAGGTGAGGTGGGCTGGGGTTCAGCGGATGAGAGAGACAAGCTTCCAGCAACCTCCCCCAGAAAACTATCCACCTCCACTTTGGGCAATTTGTCGGGCAAGTATGAGGTAGATCCAAGCTGGTATTTTGGAGGAAGCTGAGCTGGGGAAGAGATAGGTGAGGATTCCAGAGGGTAGCTCATGCCCATGGGCAGCGTGTTGTGCACCAGGGAGTGTGGCATGCCCGCACTGGGCATGGTAGGGATGTGGGCACCATACATGCCCATGGGCAACATGCCAGGGAAGGCCTTGGCCCCCATCATGTCCCGAGAGGCCATGCACAGCACGGGACTCAGCTCTTCCTTCACATTGACTGTGGAGCTGCAGCTGATTAGGCCTAACACGTCCACTGGCTCTGTCTTGATCTTGAGCAGCTCTTGTGAGTGGCTCTTCTTGACATGACGTGTCAGGTGGTCTTTGCGGCCGAATCGCTGGGCACAGTACTGGCACAGGAAGTCCTTCCGGCCTGTGTGGACCACCAGGTGCCGCCGCACATCCTTACGCGTATAGAACCGCCGGTCACAGTGGTCACAGGGGTGCTTCTTTTCCTTGGCACCACCTGCTACCCGGCGTGAGTGGGCCTTCAGGTGCTCCAGCAGGGCCTGGGTACTCTCGAAGGTCTGCAGGCACACCTTGCAGCTGAGGTCACCACTGCTGGCGGCATGCATGGCCAGGTGGCGCCGGTAGCCCAGCTTCGTATTGTAATTCTTACCGCACTCAGAACAGTGGAGGGCCTCCTTGTTGGGGTCATGGGTCTGCAGGTGGTTCCGCAGATGATCCTTGCGGTGAAACATCTTATCGCAGTACATGCACTGGTGGGGTTTCTGGGCTGAGTGGGTGGCCATGTGCCTGCAGACAGGGATGAAGGACAGAGGAGAAAGAAAGGAGATCATAATGGCTGGCTAGACAACAGAGTTGTGCACTAACAGGCAACTAGACACAAAAACTGTGGTAGAGGCATGCGATGGAATAGAATGCCATGCCAACTACATTCTGTCCTCTACCACCTGCAAAACCACCTGTGCTGCTATTCTCTGCAGCACTGAATTCAATAGCAAAAATATCAGGAACAATCTAAATGTCCATCAGTAGGGACCTGGCTAAATAAGTAATTAAGTCCATAAAAATGACTCAACTTTTTTTTGGCTGTGCAGCTTGTGAGATCTTAGTTCCCTGACCAGGGATGGAACCCAGCCCCACAGCAGTGAAAGTGTGAAGTCCTAACCACTGGAACAACAGGGAATTCCCACCTTAACTTTTAAATATAATGACAGCTTTATATATCCAACAGGTAACAAGCTCCTAAAGTGGGAAAAAGCTATGAGACAGAATAGTGCCTATGGAATGGTACCATGCATTGGAAAAGAGAGAAAATTTATGCATGTTTGCTCATATGAGCTTAAAATATTTCTGAAAGGATACACAAGAAACTAACATTGGCTACCCATGGGGAGAAGAAAGGGCAGCTTTTCTGGGTGTGATGAAGAATTTTCATTGTATACCTTTTGAATTTTGAATTACGTGAATGTATTTCCTTTGCAACAAAAAGTGTATTTATAAAAATTTAAATGACACAATAAAGGGAAAATGAAATATATCTAAACTTCCTGATCTGGAACAATCTCCCAAGAAACAGCGAGCCAAGTCAAAAAAGGAAGTTCAGTATGGTGTACGTAACACAATCCCCTGTGAAAATAAAAAAGGAAGGGAATACATGTTTGAATGTCTCAAGAGGGATACATAAAGAACTGACCCCAATGGTTGCCTTTGAGGAGAACAGTGGCTTCAAGTGTGACAATTTATTTTTCACTGCATGTCCATTTGTACCATTTAAATTGTTTGCCACATAAAGCATTTAAATGTTTCAGAAGATGGGACCTCAGTGCCCCTTGGTTTACCTGCTTCTGCTCCTATGTGGCTGGAAACCAGAGCTGAATCCAGGAACTACAATCCAGAGCTCTATGGTATTCAGAATCAGCAAGACTTTGAGGTCCCATCGTTTACAAGCCCCACGTGAGCTGTGTCATTAACCCTGTGTTCTACATAAGAAGCTGACACACAGGACAGCCCCACCCACCAGTCAGTAAGTGGCAGACAATTTTCTGGGTTTAAAATGCACTTAAACCCAGACCTTCTCGAGACCTGGATTCACTTAGATATGCCACTGCTGTCTCTAGCACAGCACCCAGTGATTTTTTTTACCTGGAAGGTATCAATCATACCCATTATCCTCATGTTCTTGTGAGTGCTCACACCTATAAAGGTTACTATTAATCTCCTGTGACATAAATGGCATGGTAACATGAGAGGAAGATGCTGAGTGATCCACAGTCTATTTCCCTCATTTTGAAGGTGAGAAAACAAAGGCCCATGAGGTTTAGTAATTTGCCTAAAATTCTACGGTGACTCCGGGTGGAGTCAAGGCTCCTGTCTCCTGGCCCAGGACCTTTCCTGGAGCCTCCCACTGACACTCAGACCGCCACTAGGAAAGTCTACAAGGATACCCCCAACTGATATCCATCTGAGACACAGGAGCACACAGCTGAGGACCACAGAACTGTCATGAGGGCAATCCCGGTCACATACAACCCTGTCACCTGTTTTAGTTCCCTCCTATCAACTGTTTTCCAGACAAGGAACTAGAGGCTTTCTGTGGTCATCTCGTTCACGTATTTACTGGTGTGCTGTCTGTCCCTGCTATTAAGACAGTAAACTCAAGGAGGGTCAGCAACCCCTCCCCCTACATCTGTCTGGCTCACTGATAGGAACTGTCTGTCCTTGTCACTGAACACTGTGCCTGGTATGTGACAAGAGCTCATGGTCGAGGGATGAATGGCTGTGCAGCAAGCAGTCTGCATCACTGGCAAAGGGCACGCTCATGGTCCTCTGATGGAAAGGCAAGGATAAAATCAAAACTACTTCTGAGTAGGCCCTGCTCCCTTCAAAGCTGCTCTGTCATATCTGCTTTACACCAGGGCTTTCACATTCCATTTCACTTTAGATAGGGGTTCTTGTGCTTACAAGTTTCAGGAAATCTTCTAACCCAGAGGACTCTACAGAGTCATAAGTAATCATGTGAGCAATACGGCCTTGGGTAAGTTAACTTCTCCACTCTGAGCCTGCCCTTTACAATTTACAGACTGGACCAGAGGGTCTCCTTTTCTTTCTAAACTTCTAAGGCTGATGCCTAATTTGGGGCTAATATTCTCACCATTACCTGACACAGGTAGGGAAAGTAGCACAGGCACACCTTGGAGACAGCGCAGGTTTGGGGCCAGCCCATTGCAATAAAGCAAAAGTCACAGTAATAGGAGTCACATGAACTTTTTGGTTTCCTAGTGCATATAAAAGTTATGTTTATACTATACTGTGGCCTATTAAGTGTGCAGTAGCATTATGTCTAAAAAAACATGTATATATTTAATTAAAAATACTCTACTGGGGACTTCCCTGGTGATCCAGTGGTTAGGGCTTTGCCTTCAAATGCAGGGGGTGCAGACTTGATTGAGCTAGGAATCCGTGAGCCTCTCAGCCAAAAAACCAAACCATAAAAGAGTAGAGGCAATGTTGTAACAAATTCAATAAAGACTTTAAAAGAACAGTCCATATCACCTTTTTAAAAAATCATTAAAAAGAAAAAGAAAAAAAATACCTTATTGCTAAAAAGTGCTAGTCATCACCTGAGCCTTCAGCAAGCTGTAATCTTTTTGATGGTGGAAGGTTTGAAATATTGTGAGAATTATCAAAATTCTTCACAGAGACCTGAAGTGAGCAAATGCTGCTGGAAAGTTGGAAAACTGGGCCAACTTTCTTGACTGAAAGTTGCCACAAAACTTCAATTTGTAAAAAAAAAAAAAAAAAATGCAGTATCTGTGAAATGCAATAAAATGAGGTAAGCCTGTATTGAAAGAAAAAAAAAAACTCAATCTAGTCTGTTCATCAATATCTGCTATTGTACCCATCAGAGGCTAGTGTCTGAATAAAAAATACCCCATCGTTTTTCAGTGAGTGGCCCCAAACGCTTGACATATAGGCACACTTCTGGGGTAAATCAACCTCTACTCTTCTGCCACAGAGAAAGCCCCACACTCAGCGGAGTCTCTCTGGCTTCTCCCTGGGAACCTCGGGGCAGGAAGAGGTATGGGAGCGTCACCTACCTATACAGCTTGTACTTGGAGGCAAAAGCCTTGCCACAGTGCAGCTGAGGGCAGCTATACGGTCTCTGCTCTGGATGGGGGAGGCTGTGAGGCCTCAGCTTCTCCCCATTTGAGAAGGGTGTCCCCGAGATTTCACATTGGCACTTCACTTGATTATCCGCCTCCCGGCCCCGAGGCCTGGGCACTAGTTTCCAGCCCACTTCCTCCTCCTGCTTTGCATCTTGAATCCAGGGGGGGACGCTGGTGAAAAATGTGGTCATGGCAAGGCTAATGGCGAAGGGCCATGTTATTGAGAAAGCCTCCCCATCAGCTCCACAGGGCTCTGTGCTCTGTCACAGCCTCCAACGCAGCCTTCAGAAAACAATCTCTTCACCTGAAACATCAGAACACCTGGTGTTAGGGAGCCCAATACCATGAAAACATGGGCTCTGGAGGCAGACAGAGCCCCAGTTCCATCCCAGCCCTTCCACTTTGAAGCCATGTGACTTTCAGCCAATTACTTACTTCCCTGAGCTGTTTCCTCATTTACAACATGAGCTTAATAATCTCTCACATCATAAGGACCTTTTGAGGGTTAAATGAGATAATAAATATAAAGCATTCAGCAGAAGGCTGGGCACCTAGTAAGTGCTACATGGTAACTATTATTACTAGTACCACCTAGGCTAATAGGAAACAAGATAATCAGAGGAAGTAAAAGCCCTAAACTCCCTTTCCCTTCCAACTTCGCTTTTACACCCTTTCCACTAAATTTAGACAGCAGCGCCTTCTCTTCCTCACCCTGCCTCCTCCTCACTTTCTACAATTCTCCTCCTCGTGGAGGTGCTAAGGAGCAATAAAATGCCCAAAAGGCATGAGAAGAGAAAGAAGCCTTTACTTAGGAAATTTACACCCTGGAGAGTCAGCCTCTGCACCAGATGTGTTTCTCAGCAGTGCATCAACATCAAGAGGTTCATCTGAAGAGGCAACAGCAGACTCAGCATTTCCACTAAACCAGTGCTGGTCCCATCCTGCCCTCCACCACTACTCTGGGTCTCCTGGTCTCAGGGCCCAAACCACACTTCTTTAGCAAAGACCGTCCAATAACCAAGGTGCTGAGCGGCCCCTCCTACAGACCTTCACAGAACACATGCATGTCTCCATTGTGAACAGGTAACATACTTGCATTAGAACTCAGACTCCACCACCAAACTCAGATATTTTGAGAGCTCAGATCATATCTCTTTCATCTCCATACACCTAGCATCTAGACAAGGACTTTCAACTTTCTTTTAGATGAGTACATAAGTCACTGAATGCAAGTGGACTCTTACAGGCTAACATGCTCAGGCAGTTCTGGTTTAAACTGAGTTCCAAAGGGGGAGCCAATATCTTAAAGTCTTTCTACTGGGTTGTGGGGGAGCAGGTGAGCATAGGTGATACAAGTTCTTTACTGACATCAACTCAGAGGAAGAGAGAAAGGGCATTAATTCTCAAAGGGGGCACAGCAGACCCACATTCACACTCACAAGCTCATCACACAAACAGGTTACCAACCTCAATGTAACTTGCTACAACAGGGGAATTTCCTTTGAAGAGCTCATGCCAAAATTTGGTCATGAGGGTTTTCCATGTGAAGGGAGCAAAGCGGGTATGTGGGGATTGTCCACGAGAATCTGGGGAGGGCTCCAACTGCACAAACTAGCTGTGGGCCAAAGAATGCTTGCTCAGCTCATTAGCACCTGCTGCTTACAGTGACCATTCAACCAACAGGCTGGCCGTGAACGAGATGATGGGATCAGCGGGTTCATGCCCGAGAGAGCTTTGCTCATCATTAACATGAGCTATGTCCTGTTCAGGAACCATTCCTCTTATTGAAGAAACACTGCAATGTAATATGATAAACAATTTCCCCATCACGAGTGGAGATGTGCCTAGAAAGATCTGCACAAAGGTGGCTGCATTTTGCATGACTCACGTGCTAACACTAAAAACTAGTCCCACTTGAGCCTTCGAATCATGGCATATTTGCCTACTTCACGATAAACCTCAAAGGCCTCTGACGTCTGGCTTTTATTGTTTAAGTCCTCCCTTCTTCCAAAGGGTGGAATTACCTGTTTATAATACCAGTGATTACTAGGCAGCTTGGAATTGGGTAGAGAGTGAGCATGAATTTGAAAATCTAGTTTGGAAGGAACTTCCCCCATCTTCAAAGTCAAATTCTGCCCCCTACCCACCACGTGAAATCACGCACCTCCGCCTCTGGAAAGCTGGGAATGGCAGCCAGAGGGAAGGAAGCAAGTCGCATCACTTGGCTGACGTGAGAGGGAAGCCTAGCCCTGGAAATTCCGCACAAACTCAGAAAGAGAACAGTACGTCCCCCACCTCCCACACATCCACCTCATCTGTTCTCCTGAACAAGCACAAACAAGACACAGCAGTGTAGTATGCTGCTACTGAAAGAGTGAGTAATGGGCTTCTAGGAAAGAGGCTGGTGGTGGCTAAGAAGAGCTCACGAGGTTGCATTGATAGAAGCACAGGCGGCAGGCAGCAGCCATGTGCTTGCCCTGATCTGCACGTACTTGGGCTTTGGCTTTAGTGTTACCTTAGGAATCCTTTAGGTAATCTAGTTTTTCTCCCTCTGTCCTTTGTCTGCAAACTCCTCTCATCCAGGAAGATTCCTGGGCCTCTCCCACATTATCCGAAGGCCTATTTCTTCGGATTTCTTCTCCACAAAACTGTGAAAAAAAAAAATCCTGCTTCTCTTTCAAAGCTGTTCTTCTGGTCTCACACTCTAACCTTTACAACTGTAGAAGCTGACAGAACCTGTTCCTATAAAACAAACACAATCAATCCCTCCCAGTTACTGGTATAACTCGGTATATTTTCATCCTAAGATTCCTTCTGGCGCCTGATATCAAGAGGGAGGTATTGTGGAAAGAACCTTGGACTTACTATCAGAAGAGCTGCCACTTACTGACTGTGAAACCACGGGTAGGTTAGTTTCTCTGAACCTCAGTTTCCTCAATTTCTGAAAGAGAGATTAGTTCTCCTTACCTACCAATATTCTCATGGAAGATTCAGTGAAACACTCTTGAAATATTTGACATAATATGTGTGAATACAAACAATGCAGTCTCTGAGATCTAAACTGTGTCTCCTTTTCGGCACAGGGCCTGAGTAGTAAGTTCTTTTCCTCCCTTAATGTGACTTCTCAGGCCTCAGAGCGAGTTTCCTTCCCTTCCCAACACCTCCCCAGAATGCAGCCTTCCTCTTTTCCCCCACAAGTGACCCTCAGCACATCCCCCGGAGCCAGTCCCCCTTTACTTTATCTTTCTCCAGCACCATATACTGGGCCTGAGTTCCTTCAGTTTAGGAATCTCTATTATTAAGGCTCCGTAGTTAAAAATTCTCTATGGCCCTCTTGGAAGCCTTTAAAGGAGGCAGATTACTCCCTCATCTATCTGTCCTCTGCTGTGTGCCATGATGTCTGCTGCCCTTCTGATGAAACTATAGTTTTTATGGTGTTACATCATCTCTATAGAAACTGCGTTCTTTCTCCATTATTAGCCTGTTTCCTCATCTATAAAACTAAAAATACTTACCTCACAGGCTTGTTTTAAGGATTATTTTAGTCAGGTATGCAAAGGGCTCAGCATTCGGCTTGGCTTCCACTAAGTACCCAACAAAAGGCAGCGATTATCTTTGCTTTTGTATTGAGTTGCATGTTCCTACCTTCACCAGAGTTGAAATCTCCCAAATCTCCCCTCAAACTGTTAAGAAATAGCCCCCCTGCAGCAAGGAAAGGGTTAGTCTCTAAGTGTTCTTAACTAGAGACCCACAGAGGATTAACAGCTCCACTTCAGTGACTACCCTAAAATAGCTTTTATCCCTCCTGCCCAAGAGCTACTTGGGGATCTGAAGAACTCAATTCAACACCTGCCGAGGAGGAAACACACCCAGGAACTTTCCTTGGGGTGGACAGAATCTTTCCCTAAGCAGAACCCAAAATAGCAACTGGGAAATTATAAATAGAGATTAAAAAAAAAAAAAAGTCCTAACCCGGGCAAGGAAAGATATACTGACTGGCTGGAGAAGGGTGAGAAGGAAAGGGGGGAATGGGTATAGCTGCCTTGCAATCCCTCCCCTTCCCCGCCACACACACACACACACACACACACTCCCCAGTGGTGAGAGAATTAAATTACAGGGAGGCTGGAGAGTCTCAATGGCTTGCATCATTCCAAGAGACATCAAACAGGATTAACAGGGGTTGGATTTACTCCCGGGCTGCTAGTTCTATCAGTGTACATGGACCCTCTTTGGAGTCCTTTTGATTCCCGATTCCGTCTGATTCCCCATGACTCCCACTCCTAAGGAGGTCTTGAGCAAATGGCTGCAACTCACAACAGCCCTATTTTCACCAAGAGGAAACCTGATTAGACCCCCACCCCAATCCGGTGGCCTCACTTTGGGGGGTTGGGTTAGAAACCCCAGGCTAGGCTCTTTCCGAGTCCCAGGCAGACAGGTGGGAAAACACACAAGCCAGGAGACAGGAACACTTATAGGTTAAAGTACCAACTCCCCACACCCAATATTCCCTTATCTTGCACCTTGCAGGTCCATTTTCCCCACCGAGACGGGGCCATAGCCTGGGACAGGATTTGCAAGGGACAGCTTGGCTCCTGAGCAGTTTCTAGACCACCATACTGCGTGGCGGGGAGGAGGGGGTGTGAAACGCCCCGGGACTGCGAGGGCTGCGGATGGACGGCTGCCAGACAAGGGACAGAAATTCAGGGAGAAGACTGGAGGAGGTCTCAGGAATGGGAGGGAGGGAGGGACGAGTTATCTGAATCCCAAAGAGACCCCCACCACACCCACCGCAAAGAAAGAGAGACGGGCTGGGGATGGTGTACAGCGGCTGGAGGGTTAAAGGGACTAAGATAAAAGGCGAATTCCCTGAATTTCGAGAGTCTCAAAATGGTACCGAGTGGAAGCTGTCTGGAGGTTGGGAGTAAGATCGCCGAGGAGGAAACTATGGGTAGAGCTCATCTGGGTTCCCCAGAACCAAATATTTGAGGGAAGCCTCAAAAGGGGTTATGTGGTTCTGGGAAATAGAGGGGAAAGAGCGGACTATATGGAGCAGTAAAGGGGGTTATGTGGGTCCGGGTAGGCGTGTCTGAGGGGAGGGAGCAGGTGCAGCTTATCTGCGTCCCCCAGCCCCGGGTCCCTGGTAAGGTCAGCTGCGCGTTATCTGGGTCTCCAGGGAGCCTGGGCGGGCGGCGGGGGGAAGAGGTTTCTTCGAGTCCCCAAGACCCAAGTAACGGGCCAGAGGAGAGTTTTGGTCACCCCGGGGCCTATCTGGGCCGGGCTGGCGTAGAGGGGGCCTCCGGTCGGGGGTGTGGGCGACCGCGCTGACGGGCCCACGATGAGGGGCGCTGCCGCTCCGGGTGCCCGGCGCGCGGGCGCAGCGAGACGGCCTCCCGCCCCGCTCCCCGCTGTCCCCCGGGGTCATCGCCGGGACTCACCGCGCTCCGAGCCCCGCGCTGCGGGCCGGGCCGCGCTCGGGCTCCGCCAGGCCCGCTCAGGCCCCGGTAGTGGCGGCGGTCGGGCCATTGTGCGGTGCATTGTGGGAGCCGCGCGAGCGGGCGCTGGGGCCGTGGAGGGGGCGGTGCCGCGGGATCTCTATGGTCCCGCCCGCCCGCCGGCTAGAGCGGCCGGGGCGGCGCGCGGGCGGCACGCGGGGATCGCCGGGAGCGGGGCGGACGCTCGTGCTCTTCCTTCCCTCCCAGTCTCCGCGCCGCGGCGCGCTCTGGCTCTGGAGCCGCTATGGGCGCCGCCGCGTGGGCACCGTCGCTCTTGCCGCCGCGTGTGTCTCTCCTGCTGCTGCTTCTGCCGCTCCTGGGGCTGCCCGTGGGCTCCTGGGATCCGGCCGGTTACCTGCTCTACTGCCCATGCATGGGTAAGGCCTCCCGAGCCTTACGCTCTTCCTTCCCTCCCAGCCTCCGCGCCGCGGCGCGCTCTGGCTCTGGACCCGCTATGGGCGCCGCCGCGTGGGCACCGTCGCTCTTGCCGCCGCGTGTGTCTCTCCTGCTGCTGCTTTTGCCGCTCCCGGGGCTGCCCGTGGGCTCCTGGGATCCGGCCGGTTACCTGCTCTACTGCCCATGCATGGGTAAGGCCTCCCGAGCCTTCTGTCCAAGTGGGGAAACCGAGGCCCGGAAAGGAGAAGCCACTCCTCTGAGGCTCCCAGAGACGCCTTGGCAGGTCCGGGAACGGACTCCAGCGCCGGACACGGCCTGCACCTCGACTTTCTGCCCCTGTGGCAAAGACACTGAGGGGCTTCTCTGTCCAGCCTTCCATTTGGCAGATGAGAAAACCGAGGCCGGGAGAGGTTACGACGTGTCTTGCGCAAAGCCTGAGCCAGCTCCGAGTCCAGTAAATGGAGTTAGTGGGGTAGGACTTGATGTCACTGACCCAACGCTGGCTGTGGGCGATTCATTCAACACATGCTTATAAGGCACCTACTGGGTGCCCAGCCCTGTTCTCTGCTCTAGGGATACGGTGATGATAAGTCGGAAAGCTCTATGCCCTTGTAGAGCCTTCATTTAGTTGAGAAAAACAGACCATAAAAGATAGGCATAAAGAGTAAGTAATTGCATATCTTAAAGGAGAGTAAGTGCTATGGGAAAATTAAAATAGAGCAGAGTAAGGGAGAATCTAAAAGCTGTCAGAGGGGTGCAGTTTAAATGGGGGTGGTGGAGTGTCATTTTAAAGTCACTCATTCCTAAAACCCTCCAGTCTCCTAACCATGATGGTCTGTCCCTCTGTGTATCATCTCCACCACACCCTTCTCCGGAGACGTTCCAGTTGCAGGCAGTTATCCCTTTCTGTTCCTTACACAGGCTCAATCCTGCAGCCTGCACTATTCCCTAGCTGGGAGCACCCACCTCTTGCCTCTGTGCCAGACCAACATCTTCCCATCCTCAGGCCACAGCTTGTAAGTGTCGCCAGAAAGGACTTCAGTGACCTCAACCCAAATAATCTCGTCATTTCCTCCATCACCAAACATATTTGTTTATCTTTACTCCTGTGCCTTCCCTGGTGGCTCAGATGGTAAAGCGTCTGCCCTCAATGCGGAAGACCCGGGTTCAATCCCTGGGTCCGGAAGATCCCCTGGAGAAGGAAAAGGCAACCCACTCCAGTATTCTTGCCTGGAAATTTTCATGGACGGAGGAGTCTGGTAGGCTGCAGTCCATGGGGTCCCAAAGAGTCAGACAAGACTGAGCAACTTGACTTTACTGTCACTCTACCTGGACTGTGAATGCCTTGAAGGCAGAGACCTTGACCTTCTTGCTCACTCTTGTGTCTCAGCACCTAACAGAGATACTGACACATTGTGACCTCTCAACATTCTTTGTGGAATGAATGAATGGATGCCATGCTGGGGAAGACAGAAACAATCAGATAGGGCCCTTGTCCCTGAGGCATTTACAGGCTGAGGAAAGGGCCAAAGGCCAGGAAATGGAAAAGGACATTCTAGGAAGAGTGAAAGAACCACAAGTAGCTTATCCAAAGTGGGAGATGGAGGATGGGGACTGAATATGGCAGAGGGGTCATGAAAGGATCCCAGTGAGTGAGGCATTGGAGTTACCCCTTCGTGTACAGAGGGGAGGAAATAGAAGGGCACCCCTGGCTGATGGAACAGCAAGAGCGAAGACGAGGGGGGGTGGGGGGGGAAGTGCAGAGCATGTTTGGGAAACAGCAAGAATCTGGAATGACTGAGGCAGAAGACGCAGGCCTGAAGGGCCTTGACCATCAGACCCAGGAGTCCAGACTTGGTCCCATGCTGCCAGCTCCCCTGGCTCTCCTTGGTATCCTGGTCCTCCCCATCCCTGGCTCCCTATCTGAATCTTGCATACCCTAAGCCGTCAACACCCCAGTCCTCACTTCACCTGCAATATACCATCCAGGGCGCTTTGGGAACCAGGCTGATCATTTCTTGGGCTCCCTGGCATTTGCAAAGCTGTTGAACCGCACCCTGGCTGTACCTCCTTGGATTGAGTACCAGCATCACAAGCCTCCTTTCACCAATGTGAGTACCTCCTGCCTGCTGTTTGCCCTTGTCTACCTTTCCCTAGTCATGCTCACCTCTGCTTGACCCTAAGTCCTTCTATAGGGTTTATCTCCCATCCCCCTGAGTTTGCCCTATCCACCACCCAGAACTGTCCTCCCTGGCTAACTCACTAACATTTATTCAGCACCTGCTTTCTGAGCACTGCATGAGGATTAGTTCTTTTCCTCTCATCACGTTTCTCTTAAGAAACACGTTTAGAGGGGCTAGGTATCTTACCACATTCACACAAGTAGAACTGGAATTCAAGCCCATGTCTGTATGACTCCAGAGCCTGTGACTGGAAGCTCCAGACTCCATTTCCAGCCTTGTCTGGTCCCACCCATTGGTCACAGGTGATGGGTGCTGTTATCAGTTATGAGGGAAAAACGAGGCACAAGTTAGTTAATAACATGTCCAAGGTCACAAACTAGAGGAGTCTGGCTCCAGCCTCATCACCGGGTCCCTTAGAATGAGAAGTTCAGCATTGTCTTAATTTCTTGCATATTCTTTATGACTTCCACTGGCCTGATGTCTGTTTTTGTTCACATTTTAACTCCAGGGGTCTGGTATTGAGAACTGACTTAATTTAGTGAATTGACTTTGAAAGTTCTTAATAAACTTCAGAAGGTTATATGCAAAACACCCATATTTCTTTCTTACAGCCTTTTCTCTGCGTAGTTTTTATTTTTTCTTGTGCATGCCATTTTTAGAGAGATTTTTAACAGAGGATAAAAGCCAGAGTAATGAGGTCACAGCCTGAGTTGGCCACTTACTAGCTGTGTACCTGGTCAGGGTACTTGACTTCCTTGTGCCTCAGTTTTCTCATCTTTAAAATAGGCTGGAAATAATTATTGCTCCTTCCCTCAGTGAGTTAGTGATGGTGGTTTCCGTCCCTCTTAGAATCAGCTGAGCCGATCAATGTAAAGTGCTTATGACACAGAGAGTCCTCAGTGACTGGGCACAGTTGATGCTCTGACTTTTTGCACTTACTGTTACAGTTCAGACATGGCCCATTCATCTCCTTCTGGTTCACTTGCCTTCTCTTCTCAGCTAGGAGTCTTTCAGAGTCTCTTCTTGCTTTCTACAGGTTACTCAACCTACTCTAGTTGGACTTTCCTTCCCCAATGGGACTGTTCTCACAGAAGGTCACTAGAGATCTCAGAATTGCCAAACCCAGGGGTCATTTCTCGATCTCTATCTCATCTGACCTCCCGGTGGCACCTGGCCCCGTGAGCCTGTCTCCTGAACTTCCTTACTCCCCTGGCTTCCAAGCCACAGCCTGTTCTGCTTTAGCCTGACCTGTCTGCATTTTCCTCTTTGTGCTGCAGGAAGGGCTCCTTTTTCCCCACCCACTGTTTAAATGTTGGTGTGTCTCCTGTTTCTGTTTGCTTGGTAGCTGTGTGACCTCAGATGAGTTATCTAGATTCTGTCCGCCCGGGTTTCTTCATAAGTAAACTAGGGATGGCTGTATTCCTGCCTTTCACAATTAGGTGGTCAAGTCCATGAAACATGATGAGTATAACACCTGGCGCTAATCCAGCACTCAATAAATATTAGTTGCTTTTATTACCATTATTTGCTTTGTTCTGAGTTTCTGTTGACTCTTGCAGCTTTCATTATTCTCCATGTACGTTCCAAATTTATCTGTGGCCCCGACTCTCTGACCACAGGCCCAGTGTTTCAAACTCCTCAGCCCTTGAGTCTGCTTAGATGACCCACAGAGCCAGCACCTTCCCCTCAAACCTGTGTTCCCGCCTGTATTTCCAGCCTTAGTTTATGTCACCTCCACTCACCTGGATACCAAGCCAGGAACCTAGACGTCATCCTAAATGCTTCCCTTTACTGTGTACTTCACCTTTCTTTACATTTTCTAACCTGTCCGTGCTTCCCCATCTCTCAGAGTTACGAGAGATGCTCAGACATATGTGTTGAAACAAAACAACAAAAATAGCTGTTGAATGAATTGTTGTTGCTATTGTTTTGTCGCCAAGTTGTGTCCGACTCTTTGCGAGCCCCTGGACTGCAGCACACCAAGCTTCCCTGTCCTTCACCATCTCCTAGAGTTTGCTGAAACTCATGCCCATTGAATCAGTGATGCTATCCGACCATCTCATCCTCTGTTGCCCCCTTCTCCCCCAACTCATGTTGAATGAATACTTGAACAAATAAAAGGACCTTTGCAGTAGCCTCCTAATCTTTCTGTCCCTCCTCTAATCTTACCATCAGGACATTCTCTCTTCTGTCACCAGAGAGATCTTTCAGGAAAGCAGATCTCATATTATTTCTGCTTAAAAATCCTTTGCGCAACCTCATTGCTAATAAGTAAGGTTCTCAAAGTCTGCTCATTGGGACACCAATGGCTTATGTAGAACCGGTGCAGTGGTTAAGTCAGTTTGGGAAATTATGTTCTCAGTTCTTCATTCCCCCCAAATTTGGAGATTCAAAATGCACGTTAGCATATTAAAGGCCTTGAGAAGTCCTGTCATAAAGAAACCTGCTTAACCTAGCATTTCTCAGGCCTGTTTATTTCTGGAGCCTTTTTATTGCAGAACCCTTTACCCACCTGAACTAGTGGAACATGCTTGGAAACTCTGACCTATAGGATAAAGTCTAAATTGTATTTCATAGTGTTCCAAGAAATTCTCTTAAGTCTTGAAAAATGCAGAGATTACTATAATCACCATCCATGTACTCACCATCAGCAATGATAATCATTAACATTTTCTTGTATTTGCTTCATCTTTTTTTGTTGTTAAGAAAAGAAACAAAAGGTTACAGATAAAGTTGTTAAAAGATAAAGTCTGTCTTGGTTCGAGGCTACTCCTAATCCCTCCCCCACGCTCAGAGGCAACCACTATCATGGACTTAAGTATCTTGTTTTTCCTTTTTCTTATTTTTTTTTTTCTTAGTGTCTTTTGGTGGAACTTCTTCCAAGTTCTTTCCAGTACTGTTTCCATTATGGCACTGAGCATCCTTTATCCCTCTCCTGGTACAAAGGGCAAGAACTTGTCTAGGGCAAATACCTAGAGATAGAGGGTACATTTAAAATTCTATTTTTAATAGATGTTCTAAGAGGTTATACTCCAAAGTAGTGGCTCTAAAATGTATGCCTCTACTATCAGCTATATCTTTTCCAATAATTAGAGTTAAGCTTTTAAAAAATACTTGTTTTATGTATTTTTGGCTGTGCTGTGTCCTCATTGCTGCGTGCAGCGAGTAGGGGCTACTCTGGGATGTGGTGCGCAGGCATCTCATCGCAGTGGCTTCTCTTGTTGCAGAGCGTGGCTCTAGGGTGTGAGAGCTTCAGTATTTGTGCCACGTGGGCTCAGTAGTTGTGGCTCCCAGGCTCTAGAGCACCGGCTCCGTAGTTGCGGCTCATAGGCTCATAGCACATAGGCTCAACTATGCGGCACATAGTTGGTTCGCAGCATGTCAGATCTTCCTGGAACAGGGATCAAACCCATGTCCCTTGCATTGACAGGTGGACTCTTAACCGTTGGACCACCAGAGAAGCCTAGAGTTAAGCTTTTAAACTTTTGCTGGTCTCTTGGGTAAGAAGTGGTGTCTTGTTGTCATTTTCTTTTTCCTAATTCTAGTGAGCCTGCACATCTTCTGAGTGTATTGGCTATTTGGGTTCTCTTTGCTGTGAGCTGCTCACTCCTATCCTTTCCTGCCCATGTTTTCTTTTGTGTCATTTATCTTCTTTCTTACAAATCAGCAGGCATTTTTGAACATGAGGTACATTACTATTTGTCCTTTAGTTTACGGATGTTTTCTCCCAGCCTCTGTTCTAAGCTTGGTGTCTTTTGTCAAAAGTTTGTCACTGACATGAAGTCTAACATCTCTGGGTCATAGAGTGTATGGATTTGTTGGGGTTTTTTTTAATTAAGCATTTTTTTATTTACTTTTGGTTGCATTGGGTCTTTGTTGCTATGTGTGGGCTTTCTCTAGTTGTGGGGAGCATGGGCTACTCTGAGTTGCGGTGCACAGGGCTTCTCATTGTGGTGGCTTCTCTTGTTGCGGAGCACGGGCTCTAGGTGCACAGGCTTCCGTAATTGCAGCACACAGGCTCCGTAGCTGTGGTGTGCAGCTCTAGGGTGTGAGGGCTTCATTGGTTGTGGCGCAGAGGCTCAGTAGTTGCGTTTCTTGGGCCTGGAGTGCACAGGCTTCAGTAGTCGAGGCTCACGGGCTCTAGAGTGGGGGCTCAGTAGTGGTGCACAGGGCTTAGTTGCTCTGTGGCCTGTGGGATCTTCCTGGACCAGGGATTGAACCCACATCCCCTGCATTGGCAGGTGGGTTCTTATCCACTGCACCACCAGGGAAGTCCTAGAGTGTATGGTTTATAATGGATGTCTCTGAAGCAGCCGCTAGGATACTGAGGGAGGACCCTCCACCCCCTGCTTTTCCCCACTTTTCCTGTAGGTCCATGTGCCCTACCAGAAGTACTTCAAGCTGGAGCCCCTCCAGGCCTACCATCGAATCATCAGCCTGGAGGACTTCATGGGGAAGCTGGCACCCACCCACTGGCCCCCTGAGAGGCGGGTGGCATACTGCTTTGAGGTGGCAGCCCAGCGAAGTCCTGATAAGAAGACATGCCCCATGAAGGTGGGTCCTGTGGATCAGGGGGGCCCTTTCTGCCTGTTCCAGTTCCTCTAGGCCCTGAGACGCTGCAGGATAGTGATATGTGGGGGAAGGCACCAGAAGAGCCTGCAATAGAAAGATGGAGATTTAAGCCCCATTTCTGGCGTTTGTCAGCAGTGTCACTTTGGGCAGAGGTGTTTGCTTCCTCTGAGCCTTTATTTCTACCTACAAAATAAAGACGCCAGTCCCTGTTGTGTCTTGCTCGCAAAGTATCATGAGGGCCAGGAGTAAGAATGCTTGTAAACTGAAAAGTACCACATCAGTAATGATAACTAGTACTCACATAGCACTTATAACATGCTAGGTACCATGTTAAGAGCTTTTCACATATTATCCCACTTAGTCCTTCAGCTGTTTCATGAGGAAAGTGCTATTATTATCCTCATTTTATAGAGAGGACACTGAGTACAGCAAAGAGAGGTTCAATATTTTGCCCAAAATCATATAGCAAATACGTTGTGGTAATATGACTCCATTTTCCACCCTCCTAACTTATATACTTTCTTGCCTCTCAGCAGGTAAATACGAGGCTGTCATATTTATCAGAAGTTTGTAAATTTCTGGCACTTTGGGAGTAAGACAATCCCCAATATGTCTTTCAGTGTTTATGCTAAAGTCTGGGGAGGGTAGGTGAAGAAGCCATGAAATTTGAGAAAGGAAATCTTGCTTTCAGTCCCAATATTGCCCTCACTTGCTCTGTAGCTTGAGCCAATGTCTTACCTTGTCTGGGCCCTGGTTTCCATCTTGAAAATAAGAGCTGATCTTGAAAGTCTCTTGGAGCTCTTAGTCCATGGTCCCAAATCCAAGGTCAGCTCCCTCCCCAGATCTCCACCAATGCTGCAGGATTGACAGGGTATGGCATGTGAGCAGGAAAGACTCCTTCAGATATTGTGGTGAACATTTCCTGCTGAAAACCAGCCTGGAGGCCAAGCTGCCCTCCTCAGCCCCCAGCCCAGGAATTATGAAGTGACATTCCTACTCGCCCATCCTATGAGAATATTTCAGACCAAGTCAGATAGTATAGGGTTTCCCCATCCACAGTTCCTTGGCCCCAATCCCACCTGGCTTTCTTTCCTGCCCAGTAAGCGTTTGGCCACTCTCTTTCTCCAGGAAGGAAACCCCTTTGGCCCATTTTGGGATCAGTTTCATGTGAGTTTCAACAAGTCCGAGCTTTTTGCAGGCATTTCCTTCAGCGCCTCCTACAAAGACCAGTGGATCCAGAGGTACGTGGAGGGGGCATTGTTGCTGGGATTAGGGGAGGAGTGGGGGGCCCATGGGCATTCAGCATTTTCCTGGTCCTCTTCCCTCTACCACACCCTGCACCCTGATGTATGAGACCAAAGGTGCGGCTGTTCTGTCTCTTGAACTTGGGATCCTATGTGATCTGTTCCCATCTCAACGCCTGACACGGTGGGACGTTGACCTGCCACGAGGTTGAGCAAGAGTTTATCAGCCGATAAAGGATGTCATAAAAAGAATATTGTGCAGTCACATGCATCTCAATTTCCTCCTTGAGGCGTGAGAATCACTCCCCTGTTACCTTCCTCTTCACAAGGTGAAAATTGGAAGCCTCTTCTAGAGAAGAACAGCTTCAGGTGCAGACTGAGAAATGATGTCATCCTGATAATAATTGGATGTGCTTTATTAATTGCATTCCAGTAAACCCTATTAAAAAAAAAAATAGGTTAGCAGGGCATAGGCACAGGCTGTGAAATATTTATAGAGCGTCTGTCACTGTGAGACATAGTGCTCAAAGGCCAGAGGTGATACATAAAAATGAGGAAGACCCAGTCTCAGCCTTCAGCTGCCTGCAGTCTAGATAAAATGGTGACATTAACATAGTACTCTTGCCACTGATGCTGTAGCATGGCCAGAGAGAGCAGGAGCTTAGACGTCAGACCTGGGTTAGGAGCCATGAGGGGCTTATGAATTCTTGCGTGGTCCCAGCAAGGCAAAGGAAGACTGATTTACCATTAGACAGCCCTGAACTCTCAGGCAGCCCTTTCTTTCTCAGATAACCCTGAGTGAGCCGGTCAAACTGTCTGACCTGAGCTTCCTCCTTGATTTAATGGAAGGAGCACTATGGTATCTGCCTCCTAGTGTATAAATCACACAGCATGTAGTAGAGGGCCGGTCCGTGTTACCTGTTACTGTTATTCACATGCTTTATTTTATTTAAGCCTTTGAGAAATTTCATGAAGTGGGTATTTTGATCAATTTCCATTTGACTGGTGAGGAAACTGAGATCAATGAGGTTATTTAAATAGCTTGCCCAAAGTAATGCAACTGTTGAGTGGGAAGCTGGGGTCTATGTGTAAGACTTTCATAGTTACTAAAAACTAATATTTATTTAGTACCTACTGTGTGCCAGTTGCTGTACTAAGTCTTCTCTACCTGAGTCTTCCAAGATAATAGCTCATTTAATATATTCACAAGTCTGTGACACAGTGTTATTGTCATCTCTGCTGCACAGAAATTGAGGCAGAGAGAAGTGAAATCACTTGCCTGAGCTTGATGTGGCAGAGCTGTGATCTAAACCCAGGCCACCTGACTCCAGAGCACCCATTCTTCATCACTGTGGAGAAAAGAGCTGTGCCTTAAACAGCTCCCAGTTCCTATTTGGGACTTGTGTTAAGAGCTAATTCATGAGCTACTAAAGAGACTCAATCCTGGCAGAGTCTTACCCCCCTCATAGTTGATCCTGCATAGGAAATTGTTGATTTCCATTTAATTACCTGCTTGATCCTCCCCATTCAGCTCTGAATGAACCCAGAGCTATTGCCAGAAGGCACACTGTCCTCAGAGGATGGAGATTTGCTTCTAAAATGCTGGGGTGGGGGAGTGGGGAATGACACCAGTTCTAAAAGCAAATTCCAAAAAGCCAAAAAAAGCACATAATCCTGGTTTGAGAAGGGACAATGCTACATGGATGCGTCAGTCGGACAGAGTTGCTGAAACACTTGTTCCTGGTCGCCCCATGGTCTTGTTTGAGTTCGTTGAGTTGTAGGAATTATGTAAGGGCTTGGGTAAGCTTTTGCCTTTGAGCCAACTTTTTAGGTGTGCTTTCTTGCTGTCGGAAGTTGTCCTTCCATTGCAGGAGTGTGGGTGTTGGGGGAACAGCACTGGCAAGAGTCAGATGCTTTCCTGTTCACTGGATAACTGCAGGTTGCTTCCCTTCTTAGGCCACAGTGCTCAATCTATAAAATGAAGGGATTGAGCCAGATGGATCATTTTCTTTCTTTTTAAAGCAATAAGATGACATTTGGTTTTTTGTTTGTTTTTAATTTTTAAAATATATTCATTTATTTGGCTGCACTGGGTTTTAGTTGCAGCATGCAGGATCTTTATGGACTTCCCTGGAGGCTCAGTGGTAAAGGATCCACACGTACTGCAGGAGACTCGGGTTCGATCCCTGGGTTGGGAAGATGCCCTGGAGAAAGTGGCACCCACTCCAGTATTCTTGCCTGGAGAATACCCATGGATAGAGGAACCTGGTGGACTACAATCCATGGGGTCACACAGAGTCAGACCTGACTGAGCATGTGTGCGTGCATATGTGGGATCTTTAGTTGCAGCATGAGGGATCTAGTTCCCTGACCAGGGATTGAACCTGGGCCCCTTGCATTGGAAGCAGAGTCCTAGCCACTCCACCACCAGAAAAATTCTAAGATCAATCGTTTTCAAACTGTTCTTTGAATTTTAGAGTTGTGGAGACGCGCTTGTAATGCCATGGAGGGGCCAAGTTAGAGCTGTTCAGTTCCCCTCTCCCACTACCAATCAGTAACCCTCTTGTATATCGGCTAAAAGTTTCGGTGGTCACAGGTCTGGGTGTACCAGGTTTAAATTAGGTACCTGTAAGAGAAACCCCCAAATAACAGCAGACTAGCAAGACAAAAGTTTATTGTTTTCTTATGTAAAAAAGGACTGCAACCCAGGGCTGCATGGTGGCTCCCTTGCGTCTAGAAATTAGGCTCCCGTCTCTGCTTAGCTGTCCCATTACCAGCTTTTATCCTTAGTGTCACCTCATGGCTCAGGATAACTGATGAAACCCCACGCAGCTGGAGGTACAAAAGGGGCAGAAGAAGGGCCCCTCCTCACTTTTCTAAGGAGCCTTCCTTACAGCTTGCTTACACCAGCTCATTGGCCAGTACTTAGATGTGCAGCCGTACCTAACCCCAAGAAGTACTGAGAAATGTATTTTGGGCTTCTGTGTGTCCAGCTTGAAAGTTGGGTTCTAGAAGAAGAGAATAAGGGTTATTTCTTCCCCACTGAGGATCTTTCCATCTCTTCTGGTTCTGAATCTATGAATACCCTGATGGAGGTTTAATTCAATAGACATTTATCTATTGCACTTTCATTGTTGGAAGGCTGTGAATCATCAGCCTGTGAACCATTCTCTTGGCATGAAGGCAATAGGTATTTGAGCATATGACTTATCGTTCTCCCTGGCAGCAGCCTTCCTGAGTGGATATAAACAGGTGACATGCAATTGGCAGGGCTGAAACCTTAAGGATGAAAAGGAGCCAGTCATGAAGAGCTGCAGAGAAAGGCAGTTTTTCATGCCACAACTGAGAGCTAGACTCTGCCTCGTTCATGTGCCTGCATCCTCTGTACTCCGCATAATGTCCATTCACTGGTATCTGTTGAGCACACACGTGGGTGCTATGCATGGAGAAACCCCAGCTTGGTAGGGGGGTCTCAGTAGAGTCAGTGTAATGGTAAAACACCCCACAGGCTCACTGCTCCCCATAGTAGGAAAGTGTGCCTTATTCAGCCAGACAGCTACCAGGCTCAGGGCCTGACTTAGGGTCACCAGCCAGGGATGTGAACAGATGGAGCTAGTCAAGCTTTCTTTCCAAACAGGACCCTCACTCCCCACTTTCACTCCAAACACCAATCTCCTCATTGGGAGCAAAGGAGTGCATCAGTTTGGCTTCTCGCTGCTTGTCATATCAGTAAGGATGTCGTATCCAGATCCAACCAAGACGGCTGTGTGACCTGATCCAGATCCAGGTAAAGGGGGCACATATTCCAGCCTTGGAATTCACCAAGGGTCAGCAGCAGATTCTTTCCAGGAGGTCAAGGAGGGCAGAGGTGTTGGTTTTATCCTAACTTTCCAGCCCCCTAGGAAGTCACAACTTTTTCATTTAAAGTCCTTTAAGGTGGCTTCTGAAAGTCACTTAAGGGCTTGGCCCATAGTAGGTACTCAGTTACTGTTCACTTCTTCTTTTAACCCCTGACTGCCTGATCTGGTCTTTCTGGTGAGATCCCTGGCTCATTAATTCATTCTAAGTATATTCATTGTACCTGCAATGTGTTAAGGCCTGCACTGAGACTGGGAATCAGAAGAATAAGCCACAGATTCACCTTTTGAGGAACTTATTGACTGGATGGGGGAGCTGGGAGTGAAGTACAATAGTTAAAAACAAAGGTTCGGGAGGATTCTGCCTGGATTCAAATCTCTGTTCGGCCACTTCGTAGCTGTGTGACCATGGGCATGCTACTTAACCATTCTGTGTCTCAGTTTTCTTATCTGTGAAGTGAGAATAATGGCAGTACTTGCCTCATGGGGGCTCTTAAGAGACTCAAATGAGTTAATGTACACAGAGTAACTGGAACACTGCCTGTCCCATGTATGTACATACAAAATTAAACTCTGACAAGACAGGTGTTAGATAGAGCCAGGCTGTTGACGAACACTTGCTCATTGCTTCCTTGGCACAGGGCTTGCACTCGTGCGTGTGGCCTTCACCATGAATAGAAGTCCTCGGGGTCTAGCCTCATGTCAGGGGACAGGGAATGTGGTTACTGAGCACATCATTGTGCAGGAAGCAGCAAAGGAGAAGTGGGATGAGCCCACTCCCAGAAGCTGAGGCCTGGGTGCGGCAGCTGGTCTCGGAAGTTTGGAGGTGTTTGTGGTGTTTGGTCAGGTGTGAATAAAGAGTGGCCTGTCCATGGTGGCTCTTTCGCTTGGGGGAAAGATTGAAATGGCCTTACCGACCAGCAGGAGGGGACTGGATAGATAAACTGATTTCTTCATGCAGATGGAAAACTTCAGGAGACGTTTACGTGATCCCATGATCCACACCATCAACATGGCCAAATCTCTAAAACAGAGAGTTAAACTTTTTAAAAGTTGTAATAGATTACATGCAGTATGATGACAATGATGGATATGGTGAGAGTCGGAATTTTGTGAGAGCTTTCTACATGCCAAGCACTGTTCTAAACGCTTTGCTTGTGTTAATCCGTTTGATCTTCTCAACAGCCCTCTGAAGTGGGAACTGTTATCAGCTCTATTATACAGATAAGAAAACTGAGGCACAGAATGGTTTTAGTCACCTGCCCAAGTTAGCGACGTAGCCAACATTAGAACAAGGTCGTCTGGCTCTATAGTGCACACTTTCACCGGTGCACTGCGTAAAGAGCACACACCATGATACCTTTATATACAGATAGTGAAAGTGCAGCCATTCATAAAACCACAGTATCTGGAAAGAGGAGGAAGAGGGAAAGACACCACAGGATAGAGCTTTTATTTAGGTGTGTATTTTTAAAAATCTGAAACAAAGTAAAGTATTAATATTTGCTAATTCGGGTCACAGGTATGTGGACTGTTAAATTATTTTCTCTTTCCTCTATGCTCTGAAATATTTAGTAATTTTTCACTAAAATTTTTACTGAGGTAATTGTAGGTTCACGTGCACTTGTAAGAAATATTAATAATACAGAGAAATCCCAAGTGCCCTTTACCCAGTTCTCCCCAGTGGTAACATTTTGCGAAACTATATCACAGTATCACAACCAGGATGTTGACATTGGTACAATCCATCCATTTTATTCAGATTTCCCCAGTGTTACTTGAACTCACTTCTCTGTGTGTGTATATTTTTATTCACTTTTATCATGTGTATGTTCATATATCCATTACCACAGTCAAGATACCAAACAGTTCTAACATCACAGAGGTCCTTGTGTGGCCAGTTTATAACCCACCTACACACACACACACACACACACACACACACACACACACACACAAATAGCCTAGTCCCTGATGACCACTAATCCCATCTCCATTTCTTTTTTCTCTACTTTGTCATTTCACAAATAGTATATAATAGAATGATTCAGTGTGTGACCTTTTAAGATTGACTTTTTTCCACTCAGGATTCCCTTGAGATCCATCCAAGTTGTTCCCTCTGTCAATAGCTGGTTCCTTCTTACTGCAGTAGTGTTCTGTGGTGTGGGTTTGTTCTGCAGTTTGTTCAACAAGTCACTTGTTGAACGACATCTGAGTTGTTTCCAGTTTTTGACTATTATGAATAAAGCTGCTGTGAACATTCACATACTAGTTCATGTGTTAATAGAGGTTTCCATTTCTCTGGGATAAATGCCCAAACATAGGTCATATGGTAATTGCTTGTCTAGTTTAAAAAAAAAAAATGCCAGACTGTTTTCCAGAGTGACTGTACCTATTTCATAATTTTAAGGAAAGGATTTTGACTGGCAGAGGGAAGGCATACCAGGTGGAAGGGAAAAAGTCTGCAGAGATCTGGAGTTGGAAAGTACTTTGCAAGTTTATAGAACAGTGGGGCATCTTGTGTTGCTGGAATATAGTCTGGCCTTAGCTAATGAAAGAACACAGGTTTGCTCTTCACTCATTCAATCAACAAATCTTTACTGAGCTCTTCTGTGTATCTAGACACTGTTCTGGGCACACAGAGATACTGCCTTCAGAAGCCTGAGTCCAGCAGAAAAGATGGGTGAAATAATTACATGGTGCACTGTGAACAAGGGGAAGGGAGAGCCTTTGGCAGGGAATGATGGAGGCATCTTCATGCCTCTGGTGCTCTAATGAAAGCAGGGATCACGCCTGTGTTACTCTCCTCTGGGCCTCAGCATGTAGTAGGCAATCAGTAGATATGCGTTAAGTGTGAGTGAATGATCTCATCCACTGTACACGCTCCCTGTGAGTGTGACCTGTTAGCAGCTGCACTTCCTAATCCCACCATGTGAGTCAAAGGGCAGAGACTCAGTCTAGACACCCCACCCTGGAGTGAATTACCGCACCACAGATTGGGAGCCCGCAGGACATGCAAAGGGCTGGAATGCTCTACTGTAAAATTTTAATTGTTAAACAAGCAAAGAAGGTTGTAAATTCCTCGTGGCGGGACAGTATTGCACGTTGTGGCTGTTGCCGCTGCCAAGGTCTCTTATCAGCCCGTTGGTGTTTCACAACCTCTCGTGCTTCTTGCATGTTGCAGGGGCCCCTCCGCAGGGTCTCTGGGACATGGTGCAACGCCATCCTTTTTCCCGTGGGGGTGGCAGCCAGACTCTGTGCATCGTCTGTCTGACTTCTTCTCATTTTGTCTCCTGCCTAGATTTTCTCCAGAGGAACATCCAGTGCTTGCCCTGCCTGGTGCCCCTGCCCAGTTCCCTGTCCTGGAGGAGCACAGGCCGCTCCAGAAGTACATGGTGTGGTCAGACGAGATGGTGAGGACAGGGGAGGCCCAGATCCGCGCCCACCTCATCCGGCCCTACGTGGGCATTCACCTGCGCATTGGCTCCGACTGGGTAACTTCCCCCTTCCTCTCATGGCTGGGTTGGACGTATCCATGAGCAGGACCCATGTCTGTGACACTGAACGCTGAACCCATTGCACCAAGTCCCAGCCAGGGCAAAAGGGACCTCACTCGGCCAAGCTGATGGGGCTGTGCCCCACAGTCCCACCATGGACACATCCGAAATGGGGCTTCAGAGTGCTTGCTTGGTAGTTCTCATTTTTAGCAGTTGCCCTTTTTTCCTCATTTCACAGATAGATAAACTGAGGTATCAAGCTAGACTCTGAGTCAGGCAGCAAGCCAGACAGAGCCCACAGTCTTCTGCCCCAGCTCAGTGTTTAGCCAGTAGACTCCTTGTTGAAAAACAAGCTCTGGAGGTTGGGTGGGGCTCCCAAGAAAAGAAGATATCATCTTCCAAATTCAGCAGCTGCTTAAATGTGCAGAAACCTCCTCAGGTTATCCTCCCTGTGAAAATAACAGGAGCAGTCCAGACGATCTCCTTAGTTTACGTAAGAAGATATGTATATATCTGTGTGTGAGAAATACTCATTAACGGAAACTTGAAAAATACTCAGAATTATGGAAATTAGATCAAAATTCATTCAGTGTCATTTGAGGAAGCAGTCACATCCACATGACCCCCTTCCTGCCCCTCCACGAAGTAAAGGAGCCAGGACCTGTGCTCCCCTAGGACATAAGAAAATATAAGCTGCTTTTTTTTTCTTAATCTAGCATAATGCTAATACCAAACTCATTAAAAGCTCAGCTCAGGAAAATAGAGTCCATTCTCATCCTAAGTAAAATATTACCAAGTAAAATCCAGTAGCATATTAAAGAACAAGCAACACAAACAAGTAAAATTTATCCCAGTGATGCAGTAAAATTTATTATATTAATGCCCAAAGAAGAAAAATCATATAGTCATCTCAGTGGATGCCAAGAAAGCGCTTGATAAAAAGTCAGTATTCATTTATGATTTAAAAAAAAGAAGAAAAACAACTCTTAACCAACCGGGAATACAAGAGGCCCACATTAGCTTGATAAAGGCTATCTCTCCGAAACCCACAGCAAACATGCACTTCTTGGGGCTATCAGAAGTGTTCCCACTGAAGTCAGAAATCAGATGAGATTGCCCATTATCACCAGCACAGTTCAGAATTGTGCTGGAAGTCCCAGATAATGCAGTAAGACCAAGAAAAAAAAAATTGTGAAAAGCCAGTATCCCCTTAGCACTGTTAACTGCTGATGCATTTCCCCTTTCCTCAGTGGTTTAAAAAAAAGAAAAAGTTGCCCTCTTGTATCACCTGCCTTTTTCCCTTTCCTGGGCTCGCTCTTCTGGGGTTGTGGGCAGTGGCTATCTACAGCTCTGTCCCCACCTGCCCACAGAAAAACGCGTGTGCCATGCTGAAAGATGGAACCGCTGGCGCCCACTTCATGGCCTCCCCGCAATGCGTGGGCTACAGCCGCCACACCGCCGCCCCGCTCACCATGACCATGTGCCTCCCTGACCTGAAGGAAATCAGGCGCGCTCTGAAGCTCTGGGTGACAGCGCTGAACGCCCAGTCGGTCTACATCGCCACCGACTCTGAGAGTTACCTGCCCGAGATCCAGCAGCTCTTCAAAGGGAAGGTACGCATGGGGTGTGGGCCTGGAGGGAGAGCAGCTGGAAGGGAATCAAAGGAAGTGCCAAGGTGCTCCCTCCACTCCCACCTCATGCTTCGTGTTCTCCCACCGCCAGGCTTTTGCTTGAACATCCTGTTCTCTAGTTCCTGCCCTTCTTTAAACCCCAGCTCAGACACCTCCACTGGGGCTCTGCAGGCTTCCCTCCACTCCTGATGCTGCTGGATCCCTACTGGGAGCTTTCACAGCACTTAATCACATCTCCTCCTGAGACACCTAGACTGTGAGACTCATGTAGAAACATGTCTTATTTCTTCCCAGGAGCTGTGGCTCCTTGAAGGCAGGATCCAGGGTTCTTCAGGGTTTAGCCTGATACTTTGACCTCCTCCAGGAGAAGGAGAAAGCAATGGCACCCCACTCCAGTACTCTTGCCTGGAAAATCCCATGGATGGAGGAGCCTGGTAGGCTCCAATCCATGGGGTCGCTAAGAGTCAGACACGACTGAGTGACTTCACTTTCACTTTTCACTTTCATGCATTGGAGAAGGAAATGGCAACCCACTCCAGTATTCTTGCCTGGAGAATCCCAGGGACGGGGGAGCCTGGTGGGCTGCCGTCTATGGGGTCACACAGAGTTGGACACGACTGAAGCGACTTAGCAGCAGCAGCAGCAGGGCTGAGACCCCGCCTTGCCCTCACCAGTGGCTCGGACGGTGCCTGACACATGGTAGGCTCTTGGTAAATGTTTGGTGATTAAGGATATTGAGTGGGCCCTGGGGGACGGGGGGCGGGGTGGTCCAGGGCCACAGAGGGATGGAGAGCAGGCACTGTGGAGCGTAGGGTCTTGGGCTTTCCTCCCTGTGCAGCCTTGCACGAGTTACTTCACCTCTCTGTGCTTCTGTTTCCTCATCAATGAAATGGGACTGAGAGTAGTTCTATCCCGTGGGGTAATTTTGAAGATCAAATAAGAAGAAGCTAAAACTGGTCTGGTACAAAATAAGTTGTCGATAAAGTTAGCTGTCATCTATAGTAGAAGTAGGTGATTGATGAATACAGGAAAGGCTCTTTGTGCTTCATAAAGGCTTAATGAAGGGGTGAATAGTAGGGGTTTGACATAGGAGTTAATAGTAGAATGCGCTTGGTACTGTGTAAGTGAAGAACAGGTAATAAGTAATTATGTATTGGTAAAACGGTAGAGTTAATAGTGAACATTCAGTAAGACTTTGGAGGGCATAAAGCCCCTAAATGCTTGTGCAGACCTTAAAAGACCGATATCCGCTTTCTAACAGTGGGTACCCTTGGCTTTATGTCGAGGGGCTCCCTTTCCCTCTTTTACGGGCTTGTTGAGGAAGTGCCTTGTAGAGGAAGTGCCAAGTCACAGCATTCTGATCCCCACCCACCCACCTTATAGAAGAATATCAGAGCCGGGGACCTTGGAGCACCTCCGACCCAACCTCTGCATTTTAAAACTCAGGAAACCAAAGTCCCAAGAAAGGATAGAATTTACCCAGGAGGTCTCAGGGCTAATTTTAGTGGGCATGACACAAAGCGGGTAAGTTTCAGGGTGTGGGTGGAATTGTTCAGGGGATTTTGGCCATGATTAAGCTGGTATTATTTTTCTGCTACCATCTGAATAGCAAGATGATGATTTTTGTTACATCAGAAATCTCTGTGTGACAGCAAAGCACTTTCAGCCCCAGCTCTGCCCACACCCCCTGCCTCTGTACTAAATGGAAGGACTCGGAGAGTCCCAGGGAGTTTTTTGTGAGTTTTTAGAGTTGGTATACTTGCTACACCTTGAGCCTCTTGCCATTTCTATTTCCTGTTCCTGTGCCACTGTTCTTGCGCTTCTCCACTCCTCACCTCCTTTCATGGGCTCAGCCTACCCTCTCTCCTGAACTAATCCTTGCTCATCCACTAAGCTGGGGCAGTGCTGAGCTGGGGATACCGATAAATAAGATGTAGTCCTACCCTCTGGGGCTCACAGTCTAAACTCAGGAAAAGAGACTTGCAGAGAATTATAAGGTATGCCACGGGAGTGGGCCAGGCTTGGGTATGGGGGCTCATTCACTCACTTGTCCAGTCCCCAGAAGCATGTTGAGACAGACCCCCGTCAGAAGTGACCAGCAAACCAACACAGCCCCAGCCGGGTACAGGAAATGGGCGTTAACCAGAGACTCGCTGAGTGAAAGCTACACACGAAGGAGATGTGTGCCACAAAGTAAAGGAACGTGGTTCTGTACAAGTGCAGGGCAGAGGAACCTGGACTAAACTGAGGGGCCAAGGAGGGCTTCCCTAAGGAGATGAGACTTGAGCTGCAGAAAGAGAGTTAAGCAGGAGTTAACCGGGCAAAGAGACCACCACCCCCAACAAAGGGAGGAGCATGTGTAAAGATCCTGAGATAGAAGGGAGCCTGGTGTGAAGTGGCTGGAGCTCAAGGTGGAGAGGCAGCTGAACAGACCTTTGGCCACATTCAAGATCCGTAGTCTTTATCTGCAGAGCAGTAGGGCACCAGTTAAGGGTGTTCAGCTTGGGATAGAGGGAGGGAGGAATAAAGGAGTAGGGGAATCTGTGAAAGTGTTTTTTGGCTGCTTTCCTGTGATATCTGGGCTTCCCTGATAGCTCCATTGGTAAAGAATCCATCTGCAATGCATGAGACCCTGGTTTGATTCCTGTGTCAGGAAGATTCGCTGGAGAAGGGATAGGCTACCCACTCCAGTATTCTTGGGCTTCCCTTGTGGCTCAGCTAGTAAAGAATCCGCCTGCAATGCAGGAGACGTGGGTTTGATTCCTGGGTTGGGAAGATCCCCAAAAGAAGGGAAAGGCCACCCACTCTAGTATTCTGGCTTGGAAAATTCCATGGACTGTATAGTTCATGGGGTCCCAAAGAGTTGGACTTGACCGAGCAGCTTTCATTTTCACTTTTCCTTTGGTAAGCAGACCAGTAGAAGAAAAGATTATGGTGACCAGCCAGGGAGTGGTAGCCATCAAGAGAAAGGTTCACCTTTGAGGAATATCTCAGGGATAGATTGGACAGGACTTTAGTCTCAGAGGCATTCAGGCAGCAGAACCAGTTGGGTGGGGTGCTCTTTGGTCAGATCGTGGTTTGGTTGGAGAAGCCAAGACCCTGAGGCGAGGGCTTTATGAAAAAGTCAGACCTTGAACTGAGCCTTGAGAGTATGGTCAGGTCTGCGATGGATGGGGATAGGCATTCCTGGCAGAAGATACCGATGAGCAAAGACAGAGTGTGAATGAGCGGTGTGTGTGTGGAGCTAAGGGTTAGGGTCACCATCTGCTAGGCAGCACTTCTCTCAGGCACCCCAACCCTACGCGTTAACGCTTTGTGTGCCTCCTTCCATGTCTGTGACTTCAGCACAGAGAAAGAAGGTGAGGGGTGGCTGCAGGCCTTGGCGGATCCGGCCACTTTGTCCTGAACCCTGGCTAAAACGCCCTGCCCTTCCTCCTGCAGGTGAAGGGGGTGAGTCTGAAGCCTGAGGTGGCCCAGATCGACCTGTACATCCTCGGCCAAGCTGACCACTTTATTGGCAACTGTGTCTCCTCCTTCACTGCCTTCGTAAAGCGGGAACGGGACCTCCATGGGAGACCGTCCTCCTTCTTTGGCATGGACAGGCCCCCTCAGCTGCGGGATGAGTTCTGATCCTAGCTGGAGCACACCACCAGTCTGAGCTGTTCCCTCCAGCCAGGCCTGGCAGCCAGAGGTGCTCCCACGGTTGATTCCCCAAGGATCAGAGACCAGAGAAAAGTACCAGGAACTTCCTGGAGGAGGAAGACAGTCCATCTCCCAGGACACGGGACTTCCAAGCTCCTAGTGGCCAGATATCTCCCTTTCTCATATGCTCCCTATTGCTTCTCCTGGGAATTTTTCACACCAGCAAAGTAGTCCAAGCTCTGTCTTTAGGTCTGCCCTGCTCTGAGGAGGCTGAGATGCTCAATTCTCTTCAGAGAGATTTTATATATAGAAAAAGAGATTTTTATACTTTTGATACAAGATCATGACTCCCCTAGAACTCTCCCTTATCTTAAAAAAAAATCAGTGAAGTTCATTAACGTAGGTACCTAAAGTGACCTTAACAGAATGTGGATAAGGCTAGGGGTGGGTGGGTGTATTGACTGCTTTTCCACATGACCCCCCAAAGTGGCCCTCAGGCTCATCCCCGCTGCCTGGCCTGAGCCACTGTCAGCCCCCACTTACTAGGCCATTTCCAGGGTTTGGGACACAGTCTTCTCCGTCATAAACACTATACACGAAGAAGTTATCGACCACAGTGCTGTCAGTACGCTGCAGACGGCCAGGCGCCGCTCACACAGCTCGTTCCCAGCAGGGAGCACCCGCCATCAAGCCAGGCTGTCACGGTATTGCTCTCCGAGTATCTTGGCGGTTGGTGGCTTGCCCCAAACGTGGCACCATCAGGGTCTCATCACACAGCACCAGGGCCAGGGCTTGCTGGCCTGCTGGGATCCTTTTGAGGTCTCTGTTATCTCCTGTTCCAAAGGGCCTGGTTGTAGAACTTTGTCATTAAATTGGTTCCAGGCCTGTCCTCCCAGCCTTCCTCCTGCAGCAGGAGCCTTCTGACTGTATCCTCACAGGGGAGTGGTCACTAAGCCCCTGACCAGATGGAAGACGCTCAGTACCCAGGAGCCATCGCATTGCATTCCTGGGATTGTCTGCTCCATCCCATCCAGTGTAGTCTCAGCCAAGCCCATGAGACCTAAAGGGTTACGGTTGTGAGTTTCTTTGTCTCTCAAATGCTGTAGTGGTAAAATCCATGACCCCTGAGACTCGGTGATTTTTTGGTCTTGAGGAAATTCTCAGTTTCCTCAGGGTCACACAGCCAGCAGTGGTCAATCCAGATTTGACCTCCAAAGGGCCAGTGCTGATAGCCAGCCCGCTCCACTCCTCCAGTTCACAAGACCCGGTTTACTCTGTGTGTGTGCCATGGAGGCCTCAGATGGAGAAGCGGTCAGCCACCTTTTGTCCCCACTGGGCTCTACTCATGGGTTTGCCACTGCCAGGGGCCTTCAGGGAGGGAGAATCCCGCAAGAAACAGAAAACCCACCTGAAGCTTACAGTTCTCTTGGGTGGTTCTAACATTCATGTCTGTTACCTGCTGATTACTTCCCCGCCATGTGATCCTTGGCCTTCAGTCCTGGGAAAGTGGGGGAGACTGATGAAAGCCAGTCCCAGAGCTCCACAGCTGTGTCCTGTGGGTAGCCTTCGAGAAGAGATGCCTTTTTTTCAGGGCATACTGGATCAGAGGCTGAAGGGCGACAAGGATCTCAAACAGCAAAGATGGCATTTGCTGCTTAGAGCTGCCATCAAACTCTTAATACAGAAAGGGCATTTGTATTTCCCCTCTGGGGAAAATATTTTAAATTTTGGGGTGGGCTCAGATAGTTTATCTGCTTAGACTTGTTCATGAGCCTCACTGAGGGACATGGGAGCAAGCCCCTGCCTCCATTGGGCGGTTGGTAAGGTGTGGCTCTCTGACTGATGTCATTTGCTGCACACACTTGAGAGTCAGGGGCTCAAATAGGCTGCCCAAATCCTCTTGATAAGCACCGGCAGTCATAATAGCTTGTGTTTCTGGAGGTGAGGGCGCTGGAGCTGTAGTCCGATTCGGTGTGTTTTGTAGGCAAGCACTTTATTCCTTTGACCCAGTTTCCCCACCTATAAAATGGTGATAAAACCTACGACGGGGTTGTTGAATGGCCCCAGTCAGATAAAGGGAGTATAAGGGCCCATTGTAAACTTGAAGGAGACAAAGGCCCATACGTGGCTGTTGGTTAGTGTGACTGTGACTACCTCTGGTCACACGCCTCCTCTTTGCCGGCCACTGTGCTTGCTAAGTGTTTTATGGATGTTCCCTGGTTTAACCCCCACTTTAGTCCTGGGAAGTAGAAACTTACTCTTTCTGCACAAGGCAGGATTAACACTTGGGAAATTCTCAATTTCCTCAGGGCCACACAACTGGTAGTGGTCAGCCCAGATTTGACCTCCAAAGACCAACGCTGTTAGCCAGCCTGCTCTGCTCCCCCGGTTCACAAGACCTGGTTTACTCTGTGTGTGCGCCGGGGAGACCTTGAATGGAGAAATGATCAGCCTCCTTTTGTCCCCAGTGGGCTCCAGGCACGCGTCTGCCACTGCCAGGAGCTTTCAGAGAGGGAGGATCCCCCAGGAAAGAAAGCCCACACAGTTTTCTTGGTTGGTTACTTAATTCAACATGCTTTCATTCAACAGGTGTTTATTGACCAGTTGCCAGGCTCTGTGCTGGGTACTAGGGATTTAGCAGAGGATCAGACATAAAATTCTTTATTCTCAAGGAATTTGCATTCTAATAAATAGAAGACATAATAAGCAGATGTATCGTGGGAGGTGTTAAGTGCTATAAGAAAACTAAAAAGGCATGGTGGGTGCAGAGGGGGAGCAGTGCTGGTTTAGATGAGCTCGGGGAAGGCCTCTCTAAAGAGCTGCTGTGGAGGGGGTCATGCTCGTTCAGCGTATTGGAGGCAGCGCAACAGCAAGTGCAAAGGTCCTGAAGCTGGAATGAAAACTAGCAAGGAGGTCAGTGTGACTGGAGTGGCAGAAGTGAGGCAGGGAACAGAGTAGACGAGAACAGGTGACATGACCTGTCCTACAGCCTAGTTAAGATCTGCTAAGTCGCTTCAGTCGTGTCCGACTCTGTGCAACCCCATAGACGGCAGCCCACCAGGCTCCGCCGTCCCTGGGATTCTCCAGGCAAGAACACTGGAGTGGGTTGCCATTTCCTTCTCCAATGTGTGAAAGTGAAAATGAAGTTGCTCAGTCGTGTCCGACTCTCCGCGACCCCATGGACTGCAGCCCACAAGGCTCCTCCGCCCATGGGATTTCCCAGGCAAGAGTACTGGAGTGGGGTGGCATTGCCTTCTCTGAGTTAAGATCAAGCCTTGGCTTTTATTTGGACAAATGTGGGAAGCCTTGTGGGGTCTGAACTAAGGAGAGTCGTGGTCTGATTTACCTTCTCGTAGGCTGCCATGTGGAGAGGAGATGGGAAGGAGGAAGAGTAGAAGCAGGGAGACCAGATAGAGGTGTCACAGGGATGCCCGCAAGAGAAACGACTGGGCTCAGGCAGAGGTCTTGGCATTGATTGTGGTGGAAACTGGTCAGACTCTCGATGTATAAAATGACTTTAAAGTTTCAGTGTTTTTTTTAAAATGTAAATCTTTACATAGTTTTAATCATGCAGTATATACAATTTAATGTCCTGTTTTTTTTACTTAATAGTGTATCATGTTTTCCATATTGGTACATGGTCTGAATAAGTGTTTTTAATGATATAAAAGTCCACTGGGTGTCCCGTAGTTTATTATGTCTCATAGTTTATTGTTGTTTTATTATGAGAACTTAGTACCAGTTTTTTACTACTATTATTTGGAAAATATTTTTCTTTTTAAGTTTTTTTTCTGTTATCTAACGTTTTTATTAAGATAAATTCCTAGAAGTGGATTTGTTGGATCAAGACTTTAAAGCTACTTTTTGGGAATTCCCTGGCAGTCCATTAGTTAGGACTTTACTGTCTCACTGCTGAGGACCTGGGTTCAATCTCTGATTGGGGAACTAAAATCCTGCAAGCTACACGATGTGGCCAAAAAATAAAATTAAGAAAATAAAGCTGCCTTTTGGAAAAAATTCAAATATACATAAAAATTGTAATAAAGTGAACTTTCAGTTTCAACAACCCTCAGCATTTCTCCAGTCTTGTTTCATTTACTGTCTCATTCCCAAGTCCACATATGGGAGACTTTTGAAGAAAATCTGAAATATGTTTTGAAGGAAGAGCCAGCAGGGTTTGCTGACACACTGCAGTGGAATTAGGAGGGAAGAGGAAGTCCAGAATGCGCTGAGGTCTATGGCCCAAGCAACAAGGAGGAGAAGTTGTCCCTGACTTGCAGAGTGACCTTGATGTGGGTCACTCACCTCCGAGTTCCAGATGCTAATGGTGGTCTCCGGAGGATCCTTGGAGAGAAAGTGAAAGTGAAGTCGCTCAGTCGTGTCCGACCCTTCGCGACCCCATGGACTGTAGCCTACCAGGCTCCTCCCTCCATGGGATTCTCCAGGCAAGAGCACTGGAGTGGGTTGCCATTTCCTTCTCCAGGGGATCCTCCCAACCCAAGGATCGAACCCAGGTCTCCCGCATTCCCGGCAGACGCCCTAACCTCTGAGCCGCCAGGAAGATAAGCCTTGGAGAGAGCTGGTTAATATGTCAGATTCCAGGGACCCACCTAGGCCTGAGGAATCAGAATGTCTGGTGTGTAGTGCCCAGGAATCTGCATCTTAAGATATACCTTCAAGTGATTTTGATGCCCAGTAGCCCAAGACTTACTTAAATTGTATTCCTTGGACGGGCAGTGTCGACATCCCCTGGGCAACTTGTTTGAACTATAGACGCCTAGGCCCCACTGCTGAATCAGAGTCTCTGTAGATGCAGCCCAGTGATTTTTTAACAAGCTCTCAAGGAGCTAAAACGAACACCATTGGTCAGAAGGTCGTGGGGGTGATGCACTGTGGTCAGCCAGCCAGCAAGCACTTATGGAGGGCCTTCCCTGAGGCCCGGCATGCCTTGAAAATTCCACCAAGCACAGTCAGTGGTGTGGCTCTGAGAGGTCCCCCGTCATGCTCAGTTTGTGTTGTGTCATTGACTTTTTTCTCTTTATTTTGCACTGGGGGAAATATTATATACAGCCCTTGATTTAATGGAGTTCATTGTTTTAGGATGGAGCCAAACTTACATAAGCAAAACAATGAGAGTTACACTTTTTGAAAATTAAGCAACTACCAGTAGAGAGGGTTGTGGATTAGGCAGAAATGGAGAAACTTGTGTTCAAAGGAACCAAAGCTGGGAAATGCTGTCCTGATACATCACAGACCCTCCAAAAGCATGGAGGAGAATGGACAGGAAGGAGAAATGGAATAGAGGGTAAAAGAAAGCTGAGCTTTTCTGTTCACTTCAAAGAAGCTTAATGATGATAATAAACAATAATCCTTCCCTGGCTCGGAAGTAAAGATCCTTTTCCTCAGTTTTCTCTTTGCCCTTCGTGGGGTTAACAGAAAAAAACCTGAAGGCAAACCTTGCTCTCTGGATTAAGTTGTCAGAATGAATTCAGATTCTTGAAACCCTATTTATTTCAAGGTTGGGACCTTTGCCTTGAAATAACATTATTTAAGGACAAGCAGGTTTGTTTTGTTTTTACAGCTAATCCTTTATGGATCATCAGCCCAGGACGCCAAGCCCAACCAGGTGAAGAGCAGGAAGGGAAGGGACAAAAGGCATTTCCTATAAACTCCCTCCTTCCCTGCACGCAATGACTCAGCCCACCTCAGCGGGAAGAGGGAAGCCGAGGAGGACACCCCATCCCTCTTTGAAGATCCACCGCTAAAAAAAACTGGTGACACATTCATTCTCTGCAGAGTGGGGCTGTTTCCCCTCTGTTAGCAGAATATAAGATCGTTTAGGAGGTCCAGGGCACTAGCAGAAGGAGAGGATTCTTTTCAGCAATTCCTCAGTCCTGTTAACAATGTCAAAGAGAAAGTCTCAGTTTAGTGCCAGTCGTTAACTACTCTACCACCTGCTAATCCATCCTGCTAACAGGGCAGACTGGGAGTCAGACATTAGCTAGCCAGAATTGAGTAACCCTGTTTTGCTTTGAGTATATTTATTTTGGGGATACTTTGCATTTGTATGTTTTCAATTACAGATGTGATTTAACATTTCCTTTTAAGTAACTTACTTAGGTTACAAAAAATGATTTGATTTAGAGAAAAATATTAAGTAAATGATGTGTTGTGAATTATGAACATCAAGGTTAGGAAACCCTCACTCGGCTTTACCTTAAAAAAAAAAAGTCTAATAGCACCATTGTAGCTAATGGTATGTGAACAGCCAGCTTTATTTTTTAAAAAATTCTTTCTTTCTTTACTTATTTGGCTGTGTCGGGTCTTAGTTGAGGCATTCAGGATCTTTAGCTGTGACATGTGGACTCCTAGTTGTGGCATGTGGAATCTAGTTGCCTGACCTGGAATTGAACCCAGGCCCCATGTGCTGGGAGCAAGGAATCTTAGCCACTGGACCACCTGGGAAGTCCCTCAGCCTTATCTTTATACGAAGCCCTGAAGACCCTCAGCATAGGACCAACGGGGCTCTCAGGAGAAGACGTATTTAACCTTTTTGAGGCATCACAAACGAGGCCGCAATGAAAACCATGGAACAGGTGCCATTTCCCACATGTTTTTCTAGCAGTGGCATTGGCGGGTCAAAAGAGAGCGCACATTTGTCATTTTGATTGGCATGACCACATTGCCCTCCAAAGAGCTTGTGCCAATTCATCCTCCCTGGCATGGTGCCTGTTCCCTACACTGTCTGGCTTCATTGGTTTTTGATGTGGCTTAGGGAGAAGCCACTTATCTTGGGTCCAGACACTTTGATTTCTGTCCTGGTGGTTTATTACGATGGCTCTACCCAGTCCAGGAGATTTGGGTTTGAACCTCAACTCAGCCACTAACTGCTGTGTGACTCATTCAAGTTATTGGCCTATCTGAGACTCAGTGTTTGCATCTGTCAAATGGAAATAATGTGTTCAGTTGAGTCTCAGCTTCCTTTAAAGTCAAGTCCCAAAGTATAAAGGCAAAATTTATTCTTACTGCCCTAATTTGTTGAGCCCATACATGATATAATTTCATCCTAATTTATAGGGTCATTGTGAGAATGTAAAGAACTGCTATTACCCGAGTACCTGGCACATTGTCAATGCTTGATGATAATAGTATTATTTCACAAAATTCCAAAACCATCTAAGGCTTGGTTTCTGAACCAGCAGCTGACATGGGGCTGCCAGAGAGATGCTAAAGGGCACGAATATGTTTTGGAACTATTGCAAGGGCTCCAGATATGGGGGTTAAATTTACTGGGGCTCCAGAAGCCTCACCAGGCACCGCCTGCTGGAAACTTTCTTGACTTCTGTCCTTTGTGTTTCAGTGCTGTGTTAGCTCACTGGGAGACCATCTTCTCCCAACCATTGCTGGTGAACGAGCAGGAGCTGAGCTCTCAGCCAACTGGGAGAATGGGCCAATGGGAGAGACCCCATTCCTGCCCATATTAGGTCAGTGGTATACAAGGGGAGGGTACAGTGAACTGTCTCTTTGTGACAGGAAAATCCCCAGCCTTCTCTCTTAAAAAAAAAAAAAAATTATTTGGCCATGCCGGGTCTTAGCTGAGGCACATGGAATCTTGAGATGCAGCATGTAAACTCTTAGTTGCAGCATGTGGGATCTAGTTCCTTGCATTAGGAACTCAGGCCCCCTGCATTGGAAGCATGGAATCTTACCCACTGGACTACCAGGGAAGTCCTTCCAGCCGTCTCTGAACCCTTGTCTCCTCTTGAACTAGAAAATGAGGACTTTGGATTGGTTGATTCTTTAGAAAAGGCGCTAGGTTTGGTGTCCCAAGGCTTGGGTGCACAGACTATCTTTAATATTAATCTAGTGTGTAATCACTGGGACTCAGTGGTCTCATCTGTAAAATTGGAATACAAATTAAACCACTGAACCATTATAAATTAGGTCCTTCCTCTCATGGAGCTTGCTTTGTAATGGGGGAGAAACAGATAAGAAAAAAAAATGTGTATATGAAGTATGAGGAGGTCATGAAAACCATGAAGGAGAATGAACTAGGGTAGAGGGAACGAGAGTGGCTGGGCTGGTCAGAGAAGACCTTGTGTCCAGGTGGCATTTGAGTGAGACCTGCAGGGGGTGAGTGAGTGTATGCATACTTGGGAAGAGCATTCCAGGTAGAAAGAATACCAAGTACAAAAGTCCTGGAGTGGAAGCTAGCCCGGCATGTTTGAGGGACAGGAAGGAGAAGTGGGTGAGGTATGAGGGGGGCATGGGCCAGACCTGAGTGGGCCTCATCTCTGGCTTTTACGTCAGTGAGGTGAGAAGCCACTGGGAGGTCTTGAGCAGGGGAGAGACATGATCTGACCTATATCTCAGGACTGTCATTACCTATTGTGGATGGTGACTGCAGCCATGAAATTAAAAGACGTGTGCTCCTTGGAAGAAAAACTATGACAAACCTAGTCAGCATATTAAAAAGCAGAGACATCACTTTGCCAGCACAAGTCCGTCTCGTCAAAGCTGTGGTTTTTCCAGGAGTCGTGTACGAATGTGAGAGTTGGACCATAAAGAAGGCTGAGCATCAAAGAATTGCTGCATTTGAACTGTGGTGTTAGAGAAGACTCTTGAGAGTCCCTTGGACTACAAGGAGATCAAACCAGTCAATCCTACAAAATCAATCCTGAATATTCATTGGAAGGACTGATGCTGAAGCTGAAGCTCTAATTGTTTGGCCACCCGATGTGAAGAGCTGACTCATTGGAAAAGACCCTGATGCTAGGAAAGACTGAGGGCAGGAGGAGAAGGGGACGCCAGAGGATGAGATGGTTGGATGGCATCACCAATTCAATGGTCATGAGTTTAAGCAAGCTCCAGGAGATGGTGAAGGACAGGGAAGCTTGGCTTGGGATTGCAAAGAGTCAGACACACCTGAGCTACTGAACAACAACAAGTAACCCAAAATATAGTCTTTTCAAGCATCAATAATCATATATTCTCTCTCACAGTTTCTTTGCGGGTCAACAATTTGGGAGTAACTTGGCTGAGCAGTTCAGTTCTGATCTCTCGTAAGGTTGCAAGAAGGTATTGGTCAGAGCTGCATTCACCTGAAGGCTTGACTGTGGTTGGAGGATCCATCTCTTATATGACCCACTCCCGTGGTGGCTCAGCTCCTCTCCACAGGCTGGCTCGGCTGTCTTCACAGCGTTGTGGCTTGCTTTCCTCAGAGAGGATGATTCAAGAGGCCTAGACAGAAGCTGCAGTGTCTTTTATGACTTAGCTTCAGAACTCATTCACTGTCCCCTCTACAATTTTATTGGTCCCACGGGCCAACCCTATTCCATGGGACTGCACAGACCATAAATACAAGGAGGTGAGGATCTCCGTAGGCCACCTGGAGACTGACTACCACAAGGTTTTGTTTTAATTAACTATGGTAAAAAAAAATTTTTTTTTTGGTGTATAGTTCTATGAATTTTAACACGTGCACATTTGCGTAACCACCACCACAAACAGGATACAGAACAGTTCCATCATCTCTCAAAAAGCCCTCCAGTTTCCCTTTGTAGTGAGATACTCTCCCCACTCTTAACCTGCGGTAACCACTGATCTATCACCATTGTTTTGACTTTGAGAATGTCGTAAATGCCATCATGCAGTACAACCTCTGAAACTGGCTTCTTTCACCCACAATAATGTTCCTGAGAGTCATCTAGGATTACAGGTTGTTGTTTAGTTAATAAGCCATGTCCAACTCTTTTGCAACCCTGTAGACCATAGTCAGCTAGGTTCCTCTGTGGAATTTCCCAGGCACAAATATTGGAGTGGGTTACCATTTCCTTCTCCTGGGGCTCTTCCCAACCCAAGGACTGAACCTGTGTCTCCTGCGTTAACAGGCAGATTCTTTATCACTGAACCGTCAGGGAAGCCCATTTGCATCAAATAGCTCGTTGTTTTGCATTGCTGAGCTTTGTGAGGATATACCACAGTTTCTTTACTGATTTATCCACGGAAGGATTATTTCCAGTTGGGGAGTGGATTATAAATGAAGTGCTGTAAACATTCAGGCACCGTACTCCTTCTCCCATCCTTCCGCTAGGCTGACCTTTTGATACTGTACCATAGGTCTCATGGACCATGTTTATTTTTTTTCTGTTGTTCAGATTGGGTAATTTCTATTGATCTGTCCTCAAGTTCACAGACTGTGCTATCTCCATTCTACTGTTGAGCCTATCCACTGAGCTTTTTTTAAAAAAAGATTTATTTGTTTTAATTAACTGATTTTATTTTCGGCTGGTTGGTTTTTATTTCTGCATGTGGGCTTTCTCTAGTTGCATAGAATGTCGGCTGCTCTGACCTCTCTTGCTGTGGAGCTCAAGCTCTAGGCTGGCAGGCCTCGGTAGTTGCAGCCTAAGGGCTCTGTAGTTGCAGCTCCCTAGCTTTAGAGCCATGGGGTCACTAACAGTTGGACATGACTGAGTGACTTCACTTTCACTTTTCACTTTAACGCATTGGAGAAGGAAATGGCAACCCACTCCAGTGTTCTTGCCTGGAGAATCCCAGGGACAGGGGAGCCTGGTGGGCTGCCATCTATGGGGTCGCACAGAGTCGGACACGACTGAAGCGACTTAGCAGCAGCAGCAGCAGCAGTTTTAGAGAACAGGCTCAACAGTTGTGGCTCACGAGCTTAGTTGCTCCGCAGCATGTGGGATCCTCCCAGACTAGGGATCAAACCCATGTTCCCTGCATTGGCAGGTGGATTCTTAACCACTGGACCACCAGGTAAGCCCTCCATTGAGTTTTTAATATCAGTTATTGTATGTTCCACTTCTAAAATTTCCATTTGAGATATTCTATTATGAAAAGTTAAAGAAAGCTAAAATCTTTATCCTTCCTCCATGGAGTATTTTTTAAAATTGTGGTAAAGCATACATAAGATTTACCACTTTAACCAAGTTTAAATATACAGTTCAGGGCATTATGTATACTCATCTTGTTGTATAATTGTCACCACTCACCCATCACCAGAACTTTTTTTTCTTTCCAAATTAAAACTCCATACCCATTAAACATTAACTCCTCATTTTCTCCTTGGGGTATTTTTGTAACAGCTGCTTAAAGGTCTTTAGATAATTCCAGCGTCTTGCTGTTGGCATCTTTTCATCGACTTTCCCATGCTAGTAGAAATTTTCTACTTCTTTGTATTGCGGGTAGTTTGTCCTGGACCTTTTGATTATTATGTTCAGTTCAGTTCAGTCACTCAGTCATGTCCGACTCTTTGCGACCCCATGAATCGCAGCATGCCAGGCTTTCCTGTCCTATGTTAATAGCCTTTAATCTCACTTAAATCACACGGAGAATATCGATCGTTATGTCTTAGTAGGCAACTGGCAAAGTGCGTTCAACTCCTGCCTCCTGTGGGTTTTGGTTCCGATGTCAGTCCTGTTTTCAAACTCTCTTTGGTGCCATGTGCATCTGCTCTATGTGTGGGCCACTTACGGGCTTTCGGAACTTGGGTCTCGAGTGGCCTCTTATGATTCAGTTCTCAAAGTCTGTGCGGAGCTGTTTAAGTGAGATCCACGCATGTGCAGCTGGTGGGTGAGACCAGAAGTTCACAGTTAACTTTATGGGGTCACTATTCCAAACTCCCGCCTCCCTGCTCTCCCCCTGGGACTTTCTGGCTCCCTGGGGATTTATTTACCCGACTCTGACACGCATTTCCCATGACTGCGCTCAAGCAGGGGACAAATCAGTTGCGGTTCACCCTACTCTGGACCACAGCTCCTCCAGTTAGAGAGGAAGTTTTCCTTCCTCATTGTTTGAGGCTCCCGGAGGCACCTGCCACCACCTGTGCCACCACGGATGGCCTGGGGAGGAGGACACAGGAGAACGGCGGAAAGGACAAAAATAAAGATCTCCCTGCGCCCCCATCCTGGTCCTTCTGAGTGCATTGAGACAGCCCAAGGAATACCAGAGGGAAAAAACAAAACACGTGGGGACTTCCCTGGTGGTCCAGTTGCTAACGCTTGGAGCTCCCAATGCAGGGGACCCGGGTTCGAACCCTGGTCAGGGAACTAGATCTTACATGTCATAACTAAGACCTGGCACAGCCAAATAAATCAAAATAAAACACATACACTTCAGTTGAAAAAAAAACACGCAAACTCACTGCTGGATTGGTGATCCTTGAATTGCTCTCTTCCCCCATCTGCCTTCTACTGCTGACTTCTCTGAACTCTCAAGAGCTGCTTGTTGTCCCTGTCCAGTGTGTGGAGCTGCATTCAGCAGCAGAGGCAGGGTGGAGACTGTTTCTCCGTCTTCCCAGAAGTGGAAGGACCACTTCAGGTTTTGCGTCAGTCTCCTGTGTCAAGTGGACAATGGACGGATGGGGGCCAGATTGGAAGCAAGGAGGCATGTGAGGATACCTGGGGAAGCTTCACAGAGAGAGAGAGGTGGCTGTTTTCAAAAGGGTAGGTTGGGAGCAGAGCATTTGGGGAAGAAGGATTGGGATGAGCAGTGTGTCTTGGGAGGTCAGAAGAGCAGACTGGGAAGTCTGCGGTGAGGATATAAGGCTGGGGCAGGATAAAGACTGGACACCTTGGAGAGAAGGTTGGGGACCAAGCTGGGGCTGTGTGTTGGGAGGTGTGTGGTTTGATTTCTGATTTCTGTGGGTCAAAGAAAAAGACGTATGTCTTTCACACCAATGTTTTCCACTGGTGTGCAAGGAGGGGAATCCCCCACCCTCACACTTGAGACAGGATGTGGGGATGTTCGTGGGAGATCGAGGCTATGGCAGGGAAAGATGGCATCAGGACTGAAAAGGCCCAGTTCCTGTGCAGAAAGAAGGGCATTGCCTTATAGCTTGGAAGGGGAATGCCATATTGCTGCATCAGTCAGATAATCTATAAGAGGAGCCAAGGGTATCCGCTTCTGTATCCCAGATAATAAATAAACCTAACATTTCCCAAGGCTTTCTGTAAGTTAGCTGGGGGAGGTGGGAAAGGATGGGGGACCAGGTGTTTAGAGATAGGAGTGACAAAGAGCTTTTGCTATATCTTCTTTCGTATGTTTAAAAATTTTGAACCTTGGGTACTAGTTATCTGTATGAATGAATGAACCCTAAAACTCAGCAGGTGAAAACAATAAGCATTTATCGCCTCACCCAATTTCTAAGAGACAGGAATCTGGCATCAGCTTAGCTGAGTGGTTCTGGCTCATGAAGTTATAGTCAAGAAATCAACCTTAGCTGTAGTTGTCTGAAGGCCTGATCAAGGCTGGAGAGTCTCCTTCCAAGATGGGGCATTCACATGGCTGCAGAAAGGAGGCCTCAGTTCCTCACTGACTGGTGGCAGGAGGCTTTAGTTATTCCCCATGTACGTATTTCCATGAGGTTACTTTTTTTTTTATTAATTCCTATTGGAGTATAGTTGCATTACAATGTTGCGTTAGTTTCTACTATACAGCAAAGTGAATCAGGTATCCATATACGTATATGCCCTCTTTTTCAGATTCCCTTCCCATATAGTCACTACAGAGTACTGAAGAGTTCCCTGAGCTATATAGCAGGCTCTCGTTAGTTACCATTTTATACATGGTAGTGACCATATGTCAGTCCCGATTTCCCAAACCATCCCTCCTCCCTTTCCCCTCTTGGTGTCCATACTGTTGTTCTCTGTGTCTGTGTCTCTATTTCTGCTTTTCAAATAACATCATCTGTACCATCTTTCTTCCCTGGTAGCTCAGATGGTAAAGAATCCGCCTGCAACATGGGAAACCTGGGTTCCATCTCTGGATGGGGAAGATCCCCTGGAGAAGGGAATGGCAACCCACTCCAATATTCTTTCCTGGATAATCCCATGGATAGAGGGGCCTGGTGGGCTACAGTCCATGGGATTGCAAAGAGTCAGACATGACTGAGCGACTAAGCACAGCATATTGGTTAAATCAGCCACGAGCCCACTCAGATTCAAGGAAAGAAAACATAGATTCTCCCTCTCCATGGGAGAAATGTTACGGAATCTGAAGCGATTTTTTAAAAAACTGCCATAATTAGTTTTATAATTTTAAAATCTACTTTAAATAAAGAGTGGGTGATAAAGCATTGAGGCTTCATTTCCTGAGACAATCGGTTGAGACCACCTAGCCTCATGTTCATTCAGCTGCTACATCCCAGACTCTTAGGTCCTTTATCTTTGTGAGCCCAAGCATCTCAGGGAAACTAAGATACCTTGGCTGTTACACCTTATAGTTCTCTTTTTTCTTTTCAGTATCTGGAACCAAGCCCTTTATGCAAATATTTATGTCTGGATTTATTTGTTCCCCATGCCTTGTTCCAAAAAGGATTTGAGGAAGCTTACCAGAATTCATACAGCATAATCATATGATTAAAATATATAAATAGATCAAGAAACCAAGGTAAAGGGAAGGAAAGGTTGAAACAGTAAGTTGAGATCAGAGGGGAAGTTAGTTCTTGACAATACATGCTGTAGTCTTAAGTAAATATTTGGCATTGCAGGGCTGGAAAGGATTATATATGCTATCTGATCCCAGTTAGCTCTTGCAATCTCTTTCCAGCACCCGCACTAAACGTCAATATGCACGTCTCCAGTGATGGGGAACTCATTACATTGCAAGGAAACTACAACTATCAGAAACTGTAGACCCAGGAGCCACAAACTCACATGCTTCCAAAGGCCAGGAAGTCGAAGAAAATAAATGGGATTTCCCTGGCAATACAGTGGTTAAGACTCTGTGCTTCCAGTTCAGAGGGTACAGGTTCAATCCCTGGTCGGGGAACTAAGATCCCACATGTCATGCAGCAAAGCCAAAGAAACTTTTTTAAAAATGAGGTAGGTCTGCAAGGAACCAGGGAGCCAATGGCAGAGTGGAATGCACACATTCTGTTTAACAGGGGCTGTTGCTACTGCCCCCAGCCAATTATTGCCATGTGGGAACCCAGACAGTGTGGCCGAGTCTTAGGAATTTTTTTTTTTTTTTTTTGGCACAAGCCTCATGACTTGTGGGATTTTAGCTCCCGGACCAGGGGTGGAACCCAGGGCCTTGGAAGTGAGAGAGAGTCCTAACCACTGGACCACCAGGGAATTCCTTGTATATATCAAGAGAAGCTGAAAATTCCAATTGATAGGAGAAATCTGCTAGTTTTTAAATGTTGGCAATTGATTCTCTAGTTTTTTTAATTTTTATCTGTATTTATTTATTTATTTTTGGTTGTGCTGAGTCTTCACTGCTGTGAAGACTTTGTAGTTGCGGAAAGCAAGGCCACTCCCTAAATGTGGTGTGCGGGCTTCTCACTGCACTGGCCTCCCTTGTTGCAGAGCATGGACTCTGCATGTGGGCAGAGGGCATGTGGACTTCAGCAGTTGCAGCACACGGGCTCAGCAGTTGTGGCTTCACGGCTCTAGAGCACGGATCCAATAACTGAGGCGCATGACCTTAGTTGCTCCACAGCATGTGGGATCTTCCCAGATCAAGGATCCAATCCACGTCTCCTGTATTGGCAGGCGGATTCTTTACCACTGAGCCACCAGAGAAGCCCTCTCTGTTTTTAAAATATGTAGCAGACCAGATAAAACACAGCTGTAGTCAGGTGCTCCCCCAGTCCACCAGTGTGTGGGCCCAGAGACACCAAAGGCATGGGCTTTGAAACTGGATTAGAACAGACTGACCCTGGCTCTGCCTCTTACTGGGTAATGATTTGAAATCTCAGTTCTCATCTGTGAAATGGAGATCATAATAGTTTCCACCTCCTAAAGATGTAGATATGGGAAAAGATAGGCTGTAAAGTATTTACAACAGTGCCTGACATAAGGAAACACCAAATAAATAAATAAATAATTTATAGTAAGTAAGTGACAGTCATTCAGTGGTGTCCGACTCTTTGCAACCCCATGGACTATACAGTCCATGGAATTCTCCAGGCCAGAACACTGGAGTAGGTAGCCTTTCCCTTCTCCAGGGGATCTTCCCAACCTAGGGATAAACAATAAACAGAAACAAATATTTAAAAATGAATACACAGTGCTAAATAAATGCAATAAATAAATAAATTGTTATGAAGGCCTCTCTTGGGCTTCTATAAACTGTTTCTAGCTCTGCCTGTGAAGGTAATTTTTGATAAGGATGGTTGAGGTAAGTTGCAACGTTTTAAAGGAGGTGTGTGTGCATGCTAAGTTGCTTCAGTTGTGTCTGACTCTTTGCTACACTGTGGACTGTAGCCCACCAGTTTCCTCTTTCATGGGATCCTCCAGGCAGGAATATTGGAGTCGGCTGCCATTCCCTCCTCCAGAGGATCTTCCTGACCCAGGAATCAAACCTGCTATCTCTTATGCCTCCTGCATTGGTAGGCGGGTTCTTTACCACTAGCGCCACCTAGGAGGCCCTTTATTTAAAGGGGGACTTTGGTTTTAATATGGGGCTTCCCTGGTGGCTCAGAGGTTAAAGCACCTGCCTCCAATCTCAGAGGTTAAAGCGCCTGCCTCCAATGCGGGAGACCCGGGCTCGATCCTTGGGTCGGGAAGATCCCCTGGAGAAGGAAATGGCAATCCACTCCAGTATTCTTGCCTGGAGAATCCCATGGACAGAGAAGCCTAGCAGGTTACGGTCCATGGGGTCGCAAAGAGTCGGACACGACTGAGCGACTTCACCACCTTGGTTTTAATTGTTAGAAGTGCAGTTGACATTTTCCTCCTCTTGAGTGTCAGCACATATGGTAAAGAATCTGCCTGCAATATAGGAGACCCAGGTTCAATTCCTGGATTGGGAAGATCCCCTGCAGAAGACAGTGGCTACCCACTCCAGTATTCTTGCCTGGAGAAGTCAATGGATAGAGGAGCCTGGTGGGCTACAGTCCATGGGTCTCAAAGAGTTGGACATGACTGAGTGACTAGCACTTACTTACTTGGTTTTAATTGTTGGAAGTACAGTTCACATTCTCCTCTTAGGTGCCAGCACATGTAACGTTTCCCTTTGTGCAAGACTAAGACAAAACTGAGCTGAAAGAGGAAGCTTACAGGATCCTATTTTGGAGTGGAATGGGAGTGGGTGAGGGGTGATGAACAGAGATCTGTCATGTATGAGAAGAAAGAGGGGAGAGGGAATTCCACGGGGGGAAGGACCTCTGAAATAAAGGCACAAAGAGGCCTGTGGGCTCATGGGGACAGGCCAGAGAAACGTGGGAAATATGGCCAACAGTGAGGTTGTCGGAGCCCCCAAGCTCTGTCCCTGAGAGAAGGGGAGCCTCTGGAGAGTCAGAGACAGGCCAGGCAGATCTGCAGGTGTAGGGACTGAGTAACCAAGCCTCATCACTTTGCAGGCAGTAATGGGCTGAATGGGCCTCCCCAGGCTTCATCTCAAATCACTATGAGTTTGTGTCTGCTCTCCACAAGTCTGGAAGCCTCAGAGGAGGGGGAAAATAGGCTATTTTTCAGTCTGGAGACACATCCAGTATTTGCAGAAAACTTGAGAGAAGTACAGGGATGATAAGCTGAGGCCACCTGACTGTAGGGAGAGGAAAGAGTGTGGGCTCTGGGTTCATGGGAGAAAAATGTAACCTTGGCCAGATTTCCCACCTATAAGGTGAGGATGATAAAAGTGCCTTCAGAATAGGTGAGTGTAAGGATTGAATACCTGACTTACTGTAAATGCTCCATAGATATCCTTTCCGCTCTCCCGTGGGCTTCCCCTTGGTCTTCTTACCCTCAGCCACCACCTTGTACCTGTGGATTATCTGTCTCCATTCTTAACCCAAGTGCTTCCTTTCTTTTCACCCCCTGATCACACTTTCCTACTGGTCAGGAATGTGCCTTTGAATTTCTTTACTTCTGATTCTCCTTGGAAATAGCCAGAAGATCACATGTAGCTGATAAATGGCAGAGTTGGCTCTTGTATCTGGGTCTGAATTCTCAGTTCATGGGCTTTGATATCACACCATGCTCCTTGCGCCTGTGTTCCTCACTCAGTGGCTGTGAGCAATCAAGTGTCTTGTCCAAGGCCTCACAGCCATCAGTTGCGGGGCTGAGATCCAAACCCAGATCTGCCTGCCTCCAAACCTGGAGACTCCCCCTTACCTGCATCTCCTGTAAGACATTAAGTAATGGAGCATCTCACTTCAGTGTTTCTGTTTTAAAATAAAAATAATTAATTTATTTGGCTGCACCAGGTCTTAGCTGCAGCATGCAGGGATCTGAGATCTTTGTTGTGGCATGCAGGATCTATTTCCCTGACCAGGGATTGAACCCAGGCCCCTGCATTGGGAGTCAGAGTCTTAGCCACTGGACCACAAGGAAAGTCCCATACTATAGGATTTCATTAGCAACTCTTCCATAGGAATTCTGCGAGGTCATCCAGCAGGAGTCACACCCAGGTTGTAGGTGAAGAAACTGAAGCTCAAAGAAGGAAAGCAACTTATTCCAGGTCACACAGAATTGGTAGAGCCAAGATTCCCCATGCTTCTACAGTCCCAGCTTAGTGTAAACGCTATGTCTTAGTCATCCTTAGGTGTCCTGTTGTTCCTAAAATGATGCCCTGCCCACGGTCACTTCAGTTAATTTTTTCTGATGGGTTGACCATTGCTATGTTGGATGCTATCTTTGTGCAGAGCCTGAGTTTTGCTGTTCCCAAGGCATCAGAGATGTCCTTGCTGCTCAGGGACAGGAAAGGGAAGTGATGGACCCTCATCACCCTATAGGTATTGGTCACCCCAGGAATTGTAATCACCAGAATCAGAATGGTGGTTTGCCAATGATATCCTTCATCAAAACCACAACTGATATTTAGTTCGTTCATTTTTTAAGAGTGTTTTTTAAGAGCCAGATTCTAGGTTCACAGCAAAGTTGTCTCCTGTCCCCCACAGGCATAATTGCCCCCATTATCAGCATCCTTCACCAGAGGGGTGCATTTGTCACAACTGACGAACCTACTTTGACCCATCATTATCACTGAAAGTCCATAGTTTATGGTAGTATTTGCTTTTGTACATTCTATGGTTTTGAACAATCTATAATAACATATGTGTGCTTGCATGCTAAATCACTTCAGTTGTGTCCAAGTCTTTGCGATCCTATGGGTGGTAGCCAGCCAGGCTCCTCTATCCTTGGGATTTCCCTTCTCCAGGGGATCCTCCTGATCCAGGGATCAGACCTGAGTCTCTTATGTCTCCTGCATTGGCAAGTGGGTTCTTTACCACTAGTGCCACCTGGCAAGTTCATAATGACATATATCCAGCATTATAGTATCATGTAGAGTTATTTTCACTGCTTTAAAACTACTCCGTGCTCTACATTTTCATCCCTCTCTACTAACCCCTGGCAGCCATTGATCTGTCTCCACACTTTTTCAACCAGTCCATTCTTAAGGAGATCAGCCCTGGGTGTTCTTTGGAAGGAATGATGCTAAAGCTGAAACTCCAGTACTTTGGCCACCTCATGCAAAGAGTTGACTCATTGGAAAAGACTCTGATGCTGGAAAGGATTGGGGGCAGTAGGAAAAGGGGACAACAGAGGATGAGATGGCTGGATGGCATCACCGACTCGATGGATGTGAGTCTGAGTGAACTCCGGGAGTTGGTGATGGACAGGGAGGCCTGGTGTGCTGCGATTCATGGGGTCGCAAAGAGTCGGACACGACTGAGTGACTGAACTGAACTGAACACTTTTTCAGAATGTCACATAGTTGCCATCATACATTGTGTAGCCTTTTCAGATTGACTTCTTTCCCCTAGTAGTACACATTTAAGTTTTCTCGTGGCTTTTCATGGCTTGCTAGCTCATTTCTTTTAGCAATGAATAATAATATTCTATTATCTGGATATTCCAGTTTATTTTTCCATTCACCTACTGAATGACATCTTCAGTGTGGCTTCCGAGTTTGGTAATTATTAATAAAGCTGCTATAAATATCTGTATGTGGGTTTTTGTGTGGACAGTTTTTTTGCCTCCTTTGGATAAATACCAAAGAGCATACTTGCTGGATTGTATGTTAAAAGTATGTTTAGTTTTGTAAAAAAAAAAAAAAAACCCAAAACTGCCAAACTGTCTTCCAAAGTGGCTGTACCATTTATTTTGCATTCCTATCAACGTAAGCGTGCATGCTCAGTTGTGTCAGACTCTTCGCGACCCTATGGACTGTTGCCCGCTAGTCTCCACTGTCCTCGGGATTTTCCAGGCAAGAATACTGGAGTGAGTTGCCAATTCCTCCTCCAGGCGACCTTCCTGATCCAGGATTGAACCTGCGTCTCCTGCATCTCCTGCATTGGCAAGCAGATTCTTTAACGTTGGCCACCCAGGAAGCCCCATTCTGCTTTCCCACCAGCAGTGAATGAAAGCTCCCACTGTTTCATGTTTTCACCAGCGTTTGGTGTTGTCACTTTTCTGGATGTTGGCCATTCTAATAAGTGTGCAATGGTAGCTACTTATTATTCACTATAAATATAGTTCTGCTTACTACATAAAATTTAGAAAATACAAAAAGTGTTAAGAAGAAAATAAGAATAAACTATAATGCCAATACCCAAAGGTAATGACCATTGTAAATATTTGATGGATATACCTCCAGTTTTTTCTGCACGCGTTTGCACACACACACACAGACACATGCACATCTTTCTTCTTAAACCAAATGTGTGATCAGATACAGTAGCTTACCTGTAGCAGAGATTGTTGGTCATCTACTCAACACATACACCTTTCTTTCTTCTTCACAGAACTTCAGAAATTTTATTATTTATTTGTTTATTTTTATTTTGACTGCACCAGATCTTAGTTGCAGCATGAGGGATCTAGTTCCCTGACCAGGGATCGAACCTGGGCACCCTGCATTACAAGCGCAGAGTCTAAGCCACTGGACAACCACGGAAGTCCCTCAATTTTGTTTTTAGGTGGTAATGGAGTTGCCTTACTTTTAAAGAATTCAGCCTGTCCAGGGAAAGGACTCATGACCGATGTGGGCCACTCATGTTCATCTTATCCTCTCTCTGTTAATAGATTGTATTGCTGCACTGTCCAATTTGGTTACCATTGCCCACATGTGGCCTTTAAAATTCAACTAATTAAAATGAAATAATATTTAACATATATGACTGTGGCTTAAGTATTGGACAGCATGGACACCGAACATCGCTGGAGGTGTGCATATGGCCCACTTCTGGCCAGGAAACATGAGTGGTGAATTTGCTGCCTCACTTTGCCTGGATGGAAAGACAGCATCATTGGGATGAAGGCTCTGTCCCTGTGTCTTCCCACCTAAGATGCTGCTGTGAGCATCTGATGCCTGGAGCTGCCACCTTGCAACAAAGTGACAAGTTCAAGGACAAGATAACAACCTGTGTGGCATGGAGGTAGAATAGGATGAAAAGAGCTAAAAGCCACTTTTCTTTTTTAAAAAAACTTGTGGTTTAAATATACATAACATTTACCCTCTTATTATTATTTCCTGCTAGCTCAGACAGTAAAGAATCTGCCTGCAGTGTGGAAGACCTGGATTCAATCCCTGGGTTGGGAAGATCCCCTAGAGAAAGAAATGGCAATCCATTCCAGTACTCTTGCCTGGAGAATTCTATGGACGGAGAAGCCTGGCCAGCTCCAGTCCATCGGGTCGCAAAGTCCAACACGATTGAGCAACTAACACTCACACATACCGTCTTAACCATTTTAAGTATCCAGTTCAGTAGTGTTAAGCACATTCTGGTCACTGTGCAGTCAATCTCTAGGATGCTTCACCTTTGGAAAATGAAACTCTGTGCCCATTAAACAACAACCCCCCATCCCCCACCAGCCCCTGACAACCACCATTCTATGGTTTTATACTACTTTATGTACCTCATGCGGGAGAAGGAAATGGCAACCCACTCCAGTATTCTTGCCTGGAGAATTCCATGGACAGAGGATCCTGGCGGGCTGCTGTCCATGGGGTCGCACAGAGTTGGACACGACTGAAGTGACTTAGGATCTGTGCATGCATTGGAGAACGAAATGGCAACCCATTCCAGTATTCTTGCCTGGAGAATCCCAGGGAGAGAGGAGCCTGGTGGGCTGCCGTCTATGGGGTCCCACAGAGTCGGACACGACAGAAGCGATTTAGCAGCAACAGCAGCAGCAGCAGCATGTACCTCATGTAGGTGAAATCATAGAGTACTTATCTTTTTGTGACTGACTGACTTCACTTAGCATAATGTCCTCAAGCTTCATTCATGTTATAGCACGTATCAGAATTTCCTTCCTGAATTCTTCCTAAATTCTAAATAGTATTCCATTGTATGTTTATACTCCATTTTATTTATCCATTCATCCATCCATAGACACCTGGGTTGCTTCTACCTTTTGACTATCATGAACAATGCTGCCAAGAACATGGAGTGTACAAATACTTCTTTGGGATCCTGCTTTCAGTTCTTTTGGGTGAATATCTAGAAGTGAAATTGCAGGAGTGTATGTTAATTCTATTTTTAGTTTTTTGAGGAAATCAATGCTGAGTTCCACAGCAGCTGCACCATTTTACATTTCCACCAACAGAATATAAGGATCCAATTTCTCTATGTCTTCTCCAACACTTGCTATAGCTCTTAATCTATGGTTTGATTTGTATTTCACTAGAAGAAGCACAAGCTGGAATCAAGATTGCCAGGAGAAATACCAATAACCTCAGATATGCAGATGACACCACCCTATGGCAGAAAGTGAAGAGAAACTAAAAAGCCTCTTGATGAAAGTGAAAGAGGAGAGTGAAAAAGTTGGCTTAAAGTTTAACATTCAGAAAACTTAAGATCATGGCATCTGGTCCCATCACTTCATGGGAAATAGATGGGGAAACAGTAGAAATAGTGTCAGACTTTATTTTTGGGGGCTGCAAAATCACTGCAGATGGTGATTGCAGCCATAAAATTAAAAGACGCTTACTCCTTGGAAGGAAAGTTATGACCAACCTAGATAACATATTCAAAAGCAGAGATATTACTTTGCCAACAAAGGTCCGTCTAGTCAAAGCTATGGTTTTTCCAGTGGTCATGTATGGATGTGAGAAAATGAAGAAAAAGATGAAGAAAATGAAGAAGAGCTTTCTTCTGTGAAGAAAGCTGAGCGCTGAAGAATTGATGCTTTTGAACTGTGGTGTTGGAGAAGACTCTTGAGAGTCCCTTGGACTGCAAGGAGATCCAACCAGTGCATCCTAAAGGGGATCAGCCCTGGGATTTCTTTGGAAGGAATGATGCTAAAGCTGAAACTCCAATACTTTGGACACCTCATGAGAAGAGTTGACTAATTGGAAAAGACTCTGATGCTGGGAGGGATTGGGGGCAGGAGGAGAAGGGGACGACAGAGGATGAGATGGCTGGATAGCATCACTGACTTGATGGACGTGAGTCTGAGTGAACTCCGGGAGTTGGTGATGGACAGGGAGGCCTGGCGTGCTGTGATTCATGGGATCGCAAAGAGTCGGACACGACTGAGCGACTGAACTGAACTGAACTGAGGGATTCTTTACATGTTCTGAACATTAACCCCTTATCAGTTATATGACTTGCAAATATTTTCTGTAGGTTTTCTTTTTCATTCTGTTGATTGCCTAAGAGACTGTTTCTTGATGACCACCGTGGGACATTAAAAGTTTTCCTGATGGATAAACATATCCTACTCTCCCCCTCATTATATTTTCTGGAGCATTCCTACGTATCATTTGATGCTCTTCAAAAAATATTTTCAATGGCAACTTTACATTCCCTGTTACTGACATATCAATAACTTAGTTTATCTATCCATTCCCCTAATGTTGGCATAATAAGTGAGTGAAGTGAAGTGAATATTGGACATAATAAGTGTAAATGAAGCTGGGATTAACATGCTTGTGTCTAAATCTTTAGGAGCATCTTTCGTTATTTTCTTGTAACTGATTCCTAGAAGTGGTATAGGCTGACTCAAATGGTTCTTAGTCATTTTGTTAATTTTCCTTACAATTTGTGCCAATTTCATCCCATCTGCAGTGGGGTGAAAGTTCTCTTCTCTCCATTCTTGCCAACACCAAGTATTATGCATTAAAATCTACTAATTTAAAGGTGAATGGTGATAATATTTGCTTTTAAATACCTGTGTTGTGCCAGAGGATGAGAAACAAGACAAGACCCTGTCCTGGGACATTGATTCTGGTTCTGGTTCTGGTTCTGTCATCAGGCTTCCACAACGACCTTCTGACTCTGAGATTTTAAACATCATCGGTTTTTCTTCATCTTCTACCGTTTATGGTGACTGACAGTTGGAAAAGCAGTTTCCCTCCCATTCTCTGGGTGAATTCTCACAGCAACCTTGCAGGAAGCATGTAGAGATTTAAGGTCCAGAAGGTGAACAAACTTGCCCAAGGTCGTACAGCCAGTTAAGTGCCTGAGGAGGAAGCATTACCGGCCAACTTCTGTCTGGCTTTCTTCAGAAAACATCAAGATGTGAATTTAGAAGACATTAGCTTGATTCCCAGTCCTTAGAGCCTCTCTCAGATCCCAGCGTCTCATCCATACTTAGCCTGGGCGCTCAGCCAAGCGAGGACCATCAAGTATGTCTCAGGCGCTTGGCCTCCATCCAAACCCAGCGTCTTGTTTCTCCCTGAAAGGGGCGCGGGGATGCCATCTCTTCTCATTCTCATAGACCATTCCCTTTGCACTCCTTTTTTCCCATTGACATAACATTATGTTAATTTCAGGTGTGCAACGTGACGATTCCATATTTGTATATATGTGTTGCAAAATGATCACCACAGTGAGCCCAGTTAACATCTGTCACCACACACAGTCACAACAATATTTTTCTTGTGATGAGAACTTTCCAGATTCAGTCTCCTGCTGCTGCTGCTGCTAAGTCACTTTAGTCGTGTCCGACTCTGTGCGACCCCATAGACGGCAGCCCACCAGGCTCCCCCGTCCCTGGGATTCTCCAGGCAAGAACACTGGAGTGGGTTGCCATTTCCTCCTCCAATGCATGAAAGTGAAAAGTGAAAGTGAAGTTGCTCAGTCGTGTCCGACTCTTAGCGACCCCAGGGACTGCAGCCCACCAGGCTCCTCTGTCCATGGGATTTTCCAGGCAAGAGTACTGGAGTGGGCTGCCATTGCCTTCTCCGATCCAGGCTCCTAGCTTCTTTCAACTGTGCAACAGAGAATTACTAACTCTAGTCGCCGTGCTATACATCACCATTGCATTCATTTTATAATTGGAAATTTGGACCTTTTAACCCCCTTCCCCTACTTCACCAACCCTCACCCCCTGCCTCAGGCAACCACCAATCTGTTTTCTATATCCATGAGCTTGGTTTTTGTTTTGTTGCTTATCTGTTGTAGAATCCACACAGAAGTAAGCTTATATGGTATTTATCTTTTTCTGCCTGACTCATTTCACTTACTTTCTCCGTCTTTTTACACAATCCCTTTCTAACCCTCTTCCCCAGTTGGTATGAAATTTCCAAGAAGACTAAACTCTGTAACTGGTAGGACTCCTTACACTGCAACTATTGTTTGCCTGGAGGAAGACATGACCCTCACTCAATAAAGGAGGGAAAGAGAATCACCATTTTTTGGAGCACCTACTAAGTGTCAAGCACTGTTCCGTTCTGTATGTCCATTATCCTCACAATAAACCTGAGCAGTGGCATTAATAGCCCGATTTTTCAGATGAGGAAACTGAGTGCCAGAGAAATAACGTGACATACTGGGACACTCAGCCATCTGGTGGAGGTGGAACTGGGATTCAAACCCAAGGCCATTTGGACCCCACAGTCATGCTTGTCATTTTTCATATCCCAGAGTTGTGCTATCCAATACGGTAGCCACTACCCACTCCTGGCCATATAAACTTAATTTAATTCAAGTTGAATAAATAAAATTCAATTCTTCAGTAGTACCGGCCACATCTCACTCAATAGCCATACATGGCTGGTGGCTGTATTGGACACCATCAAATATAGAATTTTTCCACCACTGTGGAAAGATCTGTTGGATAGCACTGCTGTAGAAAGTCAAGAAAAGAAAGGAACTTTGGTGATTTTTACTCTTGCAATGGGGAACCAGCCATCTGCAATTTGTCAATCCTGTATGGAGTCTATCAGAAGTTATCTTCCCTGGGTGAGAGCAAAATAAAATTATCCATGGGTTTCTGGACTGTGTTTTGTCTTTCTCCTGGTTTGGAAGGAGACTACAAGCTGGCTACACTCATTTCCACCCTGGACAGTTGCCCACGGATCTGTGTCCTCATACCCCTTCTGCCCCCAACCCCTAGCTACCCAGTGCCCTCCTCTGGCACAGGGGATTCATGATGCTCCTGGCCATTAAAATGAGATGTCTTCACAAGACAAGTCAGATGGGGACTGAGCAAAGTTTCACGACACACTGAGCTTCGTTCCAGTTAGGTGGCTACTGGGTGCATGGAAGCTGCTGGGGAGAGGTGTCTTCACTGAGTGACAGTGAGGAGGAGGACTGATGGAGATTTTTGGTAAAGAGATGTCTGACTATAACTGGATTTTTTCTTGCTTAAGAACAGAAAGGAGAAGGGGGCAACAGAGGATGAGATGGTTGGATGGCATCACTGACTCAATGGACATGAGTTTGAGCATCTCTGGGAGATGGTGAAGGACAGGGAAGCCTGGCGTGCTGCAGTCCACGGGGTTGCAAAGAGTCAGACACGACTGAGAAACTGAACAACAACAGAATCCCTTTCTTATATTCAAGGAATTCTCATTTTGTAAATGAAGGCAGTCTTCTCCCACCATAGAAGCCAAAAGCCAGGTATTTGCCTTTATCGTTTCCACTGCAGGTATGAGATGGGCATGTGAGTCAGACTCAACCAATCAGAGCTTGGGTTACAAAGAAGCTGAGACTGCCAGGAAGCCTCATGTGGAGGGTAGATGAGAATGATGTTGAGATAGTGCCCATGGCCAGATATCTGTGGTGAAAGTTGGGCACCCAATGTCCTCACCAGACGACTCCGTAGTGTAAGGTGTCACATGACCTGGTCTTGTCATTCCTGCTCACTTCTAGAAGTTTCCTGATGAGTTTTGAACTTCTCTCTTTTTTTTTTTTTTAATTATTTTTATTTATTTGTTTGTTCTGGGTTTTAGTTGTGACACGTGAACTCATAGCTGTGGCATGTGGGATCTAGTTCCCTGACCAGGGATTGAACCTGTGCCTTCTGCTTGGGGAGTGTGGGGTGTTGGCTACTGGACTATGAGGGAAGTCCTTGAACTTCTTATTTAATGAATTGTGTTTCTGCTAATCATCAGCCAGAGTTGATTACTATTGCTTAAAATGAACTGACACAGTGGCATTCACTGGAATTAAACCAGATCGTTTCTAGGCTGGAGTTTGCTCTGCAGGGGAGCTGGAGTGGAGGAGTCTCTGCTTTGGTCCACGTGATACCTCCATATCAGGACCCACTCATCCCGGCCCCACTGGCCTCTTTCCCTGCTGTTGCATTATCACCCTCTCTTCTTCCTCAAACTTAGCAAGTCTCCAGAACTGGGAGCTTGGGAGCCCTGCTTTGACTTGTAATGACTTTCTTCCATGCCGTGAGTCCTCTCTCCAGGACTTTAGAATTCAGGACATCCTTTCCCTATTTTTCTGCTGAAGCAACTCTTTCTTGAGCAATAATTGTCTCAAAGTCTAAGTTGGGTGGAAAAGGGGTGATAGTGTGAAAGCAAATGGAAACATACTAAGTAATATATCAAAATAGTACCCCACCATAGTAGGGTGAATAACCACCCTGGTTTGCCGAGCTGAGAGTTTTCTTGGGAGATGGGACTTTTTTCCCCATTCTGTGTGATTTATGGGATCTTAGTTCACTGACCAGGGACTGAACCAATGTCCTTGGCAGCGAAAGCTCAGAATCTTAACCACTGGACTTTAGCATCAAAGTCAGGGAATTCCCTGGGAGATGGGACTTTTGACTGATAGAAAACAGGAAAAGTTCTGTGCAAACAAGGATGAGATGATCACCCTACACTTTAGTACTATTATTACTAATCCTGTTTTTCTACACAGTTTTATATAGCTTGCTAAGGACAGAAGCAAGACCAGGCTGTCATCAACAGGCCCTTATCAAAGTTTTTTTCTTTCTGATAAGTGAAAAAAATCTCAATGTTATTTCAATTTTCATTTCCTTTAATATGAGTGAGCAGAGCATCTTTTTATGTTGAAAGCCATGTTTTCCATACCCTTTCTCTGAACTAGCTATTTATACTCCTTATGTACCAGTTTTTTAAAAATTATAAATATAGACATCTAGTATTGATTGATTTTTTTTCTCCTTGACTCCTGCTTATATGACAGGAAGAAATAAAAAATGTATCAGCCCACATTGTGAATAGAAGAGGAGGCAGACATCAGTGGTCCAGAAATTTTGGCAGACTTAGCAGGCAGAGACAGAGTAGAAGTACTGACTTTAACAGGAGGAGGAAGTTATGATCTAATGTCCTCAGGGAGGAAAATTGATAACTGAAAGGTGAGCCCAGAATCCTTTCTTAGAAGAAATGGATGCTAAAGTTGAGGAAATCTCCCAGAAAGTAGAACAAAAAAGCCAAAAAGAGGGATGAAAGAGAAAAACAATGAGAAAATTAGCTCAGTCCATTAAACACAATTTCTAATAGAAGTTCAAGACACAATTTCTAAAGAAGTTTAAGACATACAGAAAAAATAGCAATAGCTACAAAGAAAACAAATGAAAAAGTGTGGAAGAAATAAAACATAAACCCACATTATTGGGTTCAGTAGAAACAGTGTTTGTAGTTATTATAGGGTAAACATGATTCATGGACTTAACTATATTGAATAATGCTGGGTAGGCACGTAGAGTAGGTTAACATGTGAAGGGAAGTAAGTAAGGACCCAAAGGATGATTCAGAGTCAGGTATCTTAGTTGGGGCCAGCTAACTGCCGTAACAAAAATTCTCCTTGTCTCAGTAGCAGAATCCAGTAAAAGTTTATTTTTTTGTCTAATTTGGACAGCTGTCTACTAAGAGGTGTCTCATTGATCCAGATTCCTCCTATTCTGCAACTCAGCCATCTCCTAGAGCCTTGAAGTCCTTCACTTTCAAGTCCTTTAAAGTCTTTCACCTTAAAGCTGAGGAAGTATGAACAAGTATATGAGAGGTTTTTATGGGTTAGGCCTGAGAATAGCACACATCATATTCATTTGGCCAGAACTTGGTCTGAACCACAGGGAAGGCTGGGAAATGTTGTCTAATTGTGTGTTTAGGAGCCAGAAAATAATGTGAGGGGAGCAAGTAGCAATATTTGCCACATTAGACAAAGGTAGGCTGTAGGGTAGGGAAGAACATCCCAGGTATTCAGAGCTTCCCAGGTGGCACTAGTGGTAAAGAATCCGTTTGCCAATGCAGGAGACATTTGAGACAAGGGTTTGATCCCTGGGCCAGGAAAGATACCCTGGAGCAGGAAAGGGCAACCTTCTCCAGTATTCCTGTCTGGAAAATTCCATGAGCAGAGGAGCCTGGAAGACCACAGTCCATGGGGCGGCAAACAGTTGGACATGACTGAGCATGTACAGACCCCACATATTTATCGAGCACCTACTATGGACCAAGCATGGCAGATACAACAGCATGTGGCAGTGGACAGCAGGTCGAGTTCCTGGGGGAGGGGGTATGGAACCTGGCCTTAGAGGCGAATGTGGCTAGAACGGAGTTTTACTGATTCTGTAGAAAGTAGTAAGGGCTTTGGACTTTCAATTTTGAAAGAAATGGAAGTCCATTAAATGGTATTGAGCATAATGTGACCCAATCTGCTTTATGTTTTAAAATGATCACTTTGGCCACCATGTGGAAAATAGATTGGGAGGTCAGGGCTGGACACAGGAGTATCAGTAGAGCTTAACTATGTCAGGCAGGCTAGAGATGAGGGCAACACCTGGCCTGATGTGATGGCA